>CALNHX010013326.1:0-18146 GCA_940337035.1 Agriotes lineatus
CGATAGAGAATGTCCTCGCTATTAAGCTGAACACATTTTCTGTTTGATTGTGCGGATGTGTGTTCGAAGTTAGAAGAAGATCCGCTGTGAAGTTCGATTTTGCCATTATGTCTCGCAACAAGTAAGTTCCATTTGCATTATTATTCAGATGTGGAAGTTATACGCAAGTTTTGTATGTATCATGCCTTCTGGGAAAGCAGTCGAAATGGCGAAAACATGCGTCTACACAAAAGGTCAAGACTCGCTCAAAAAATATTGTCACGCAATTACCTGGTGTAAGAGGCCCTCTAAAAGAAGTCAAAGAACCTCTTGATATCTGGAAACACTTTTTTGATATTAACATGCTGAATATGATTATAGACAACACTAATAAATACATAGCTAGTGTAGCAAACAATTATTCAAGAGATACGTATACCAGACCAACGGATTTATTAGAAGTACAAGCTGTGATTTGTACTAACTGCTTTCTGCATTTTTCATTAATATTAGGTAAGTATCCAGGTTTTTACAAACGGGCAGGGGCCTTTTAAGGCTGAAGTCCCCCCGGGCCTTTTCCTTGCCAGTCCGCCCATGCACGGGATGGTAACTATTTTGAATTATTTGGACAGTTTCGCATTGAAACGTGAATGTGATTTCTAGCGCTTTCTAACCTTGGTTGGTTTATGTTTCATTGGTTAGCGATAGAGAATGTCCTCGCTATTAAGCTGAACACATTTTCTGTTTGATTGTGCGGATGTGTGTTCGAAGTTAGAAGAAGATCCGCTGTGAAGTTCGATTTTGCCATTATGTCTCGCAACACGTAAGTTCCATTTGCATTATTATTCAGATGTGGAAGTTATACGCAAGTTTTGTATGTATCATGCCTTCTGGGAAAGCAGTCGAAATGGCGAAAACATGCGTCTACACAAAAGGTCAAGACTCGCTCAAAAAATATTGTCACGCAATTACCTGGTGTAAGAGGCCCTCTAAAAGAAGTCAAAGAACCTCTTGATATGTGGAAACACTTTTTTGATATTAACATGCTGAATATGATTATAGACAACACTAATAAATACATAGCTAGTGTAGCAAACAATTATTCAAGAGATACGTATACCAGACCAACGGATTTATTAGAAGTACAAGCTGTGATTTGTACTAACTACTTTCTGCATTTTTCATTAATATTAGGTAAGTATCCAGGTTTTTACAAACGGGCAGGGGCCTTTTAAGGCTGAAGTCCCCCCGGGCCTTTTCCTTGCCAGTCCGGCCATGCACGGGATGGTAACTATTTTGAATTATTTGGACAGTTTCGCATTGAAACGTGAATGTGATTTCTAGCGCTTTCTAACCTTGGTTGGTTTATGTTTCATTGGTTAGCGATAGAGAATGTCCTCGCTATTAAGCTGAACACATTTTCTGTTTGATTGTGCGGATGTGTGTTCGAAGTTAGAAGAAGATCCGCTGTGAAGTTCGATTTTGCCATTATGTCTCGCAACACGTAAGTTCCATTTGCATTATTATTCAGATGTGGAAGTTATACGCAAGTTTTGTATGTATCATGCCTTCTGGGAAAGCAGTCGAAATGGCGAAAACATGCGTCTACACAAAAGGTCAAGACTCGCTCAAAAAATATTGTCACGCAATTACCTGGTGTAAGAGGCCCTCTAAAAGAAGTCAAAGAACCTCTTGATATCTGGAAACACTTTTTTGATATTAACATGCTGAATATGATTATAGACAACACTAAAAAATACATAGCTAGTGTAGCAAACAATTATTCAAGAGATACGTATACCAGACCAACGGATTTATTAGAAGCACAAGCTGTGATTTGTACTAACTACTTTCTGCATTTTTCATTAATATTAGGTAAGTATCCAGGTTTTTACAAACGGGCAGGGGCCTTTTAAGGCTGAAGTCCCCCCGGGCCTTTTCCTTGCCAGTCCGCTCATGCACGGGATGGTAACTATTTTGAATTATTTGGACAGTTTCGCATTGAAACGTGAATGTGATTTCTAGCGCTTTCTAACCTTGGTTGGTTTATGTTTCATTGGTTAGCGATAGAGAATGTCCTCGCTATTAAGCTGAACACATTTTCTGTTTGATTGTGCGGATGTGTGTTCGAAGTTAGAAGAAGATCCGCTGTGAAGTTCGATTTTGCCATTATGTCTCGCAACAAGTAAGTTCCATTTGCATTATTATTCAGATGTGGAAGTTATACGCAAGTTTTGTATGTATCATGCCTTCTGGGAAAGCAGTCGAAATGGCGAAAACATGCGTCTACACAAAAGGTCAAGACTCGCTCAAAAAATATTGTCACGCAATTACCTGGTGTAAGAGGCCCTCTAAAAGAAGTCAAAGAACCTCTTGATATCTGGAAACACTTTTTTGATATTAACATGCTGAATATGATTATAGACAACACTAATAAATACATAGCTAGTGTAGCAAACAATTATTCAAGAGATACGTATACCAGACCAACGGATTTATTAGAAGTACAAGCTGTGATTTGTACTAACTGCTTTCTGCATTTTTCATTAATATTAGGTAAGTATCCAGGTTTTTACAAACGGGCAGGGGCCTTTTAAGGCTGAAGTCCCCCCGGGCCTTTTCCTTGCCAGTCCGCTCATGCACGGGATGGTAACTATTTTGAATTATTTGGACAGTTTCGCATTGAAACGTGAATGTGATTTCTAGCGCTTTCTAACCTTGGTTGGTTTATGTTTCATTGGTTAGCGATAGAGAATGTCCTCGCTATTAAGCTGAACACATTTTCTGTTTGATTGTGCGGATGTGTGTTCGAAGTTAGAAGAAGATCCGCTGTGAAGTTCGATTTTGCCATTATGTCTCGCAACACATAAGTTCCATTTGCATTATTATTCAGATGTGGAAGTTATACGCAAGTTTTGTATGTATCATGCCTTCTGCGAAAGCAGTCGAAATGGCGAAAACATGCGTCTACACAAAAGGTCAAGACTCGCTCAAAAAATATTGTCACGCAATTACCTGCTGTAAGAGGCCCTCTAAAAGAAGTCAAAGAACCTCTTGATATGTGGAAACACTTTTTTGATATTAACATGCTGAATATGATTATAGACAACACTAATAAATACATAGCTAGTGTAGCAAACAATTATTCAAGAGATACGTATACCAGACCAACGGATTTATTAGAAGTACAAGCTGTGATTTGTACTAACTGCTTTCTGCATTTTTCATTAATATTAGGTAAGTATCCAGGTTTTTACAAACGGGCAGGGGCCTTTTAAGGCTGAAGTCCCCCCGGGCCTTTTCCTTGCCAGTCCGCCCATGCACGGGATGGTAATTATTTTGAATTATTTGGACAGTTTCGCATTGAAACGTGAATGTGATTTCTAGCGCTTTCTAACCTTGGTTGGTTTATGTTTCATTGGTTAGCGATAGAGAATGTCCTCGCTATTAAGCTGAACACATTTTCTGTTTGATTGTGCGGATGTGTGTTCGAAGTTAGAAGAAGATCCGCTGTGAAGTTCGATTTTGCCATTATGTCTCGCAACACATAAGTTCCATTTGCATTATTATTCAGATGTGGAAGTTATACGCAAGTTTTGTATGTATCATGCCTTCTGGGAAAGCAGTCGAAATGGCGAAAACATGCGTCTACACAAAAGGTCAAGACTCGCTCAAAAAATATTGTCACGCAATTACCTGGTGTAAGAGGCCCTCTAAAAGAAGTCAAAGAACCTCTTGATATCTGGAAACACTTTTTTGATATTAACATGCTGAATATGATTATAGACAACACTAATAAATACATAGCTAGTGTAGCAAACAATTATTCAAGAGATACGTATACCAGACCAACGGATTTATTAGAAGTACAAGCTGTGATTTGTACTAACTGCTTTCTGCATTTTTCATTAATATTAGGTAAGTATCCAGGTTTTTACAAACGGGCAGGGGCCTTTTAAGGCTGAAGTCCCCCCGGGCCTTTTCCTTGCCAGTCCGCCCATGCACGGGATGGTAACTATTTTGAATTATTTGGACAGTTTCGCATTGAAACGTGAATGTGATTTCTAGCGCTTTCTAACCTTGGTTGGTTTATGTTTCATTGGTTAGCGATAGAGAATGTCCTCGCTATTAAGCTGAACACATTTTCTGTTTGATTGTGCGGATGTGTGTTCGAAGTTAGAAGAAGATCCGCTGTGAAGTTCGATTTTGCCATTATGTCTCGCAACACATAAGTTCCATTTGCATTATTATTCAGATGTGGAAGTTATACGCAAGTTTTGTATGTATCATGCCTTCTGGGAAAGCAGTCGAAATGGCGAAAACATGCGTCTACACAAAAGGTCAAGACTCGCTCAAAAAATATTGTCACGCAATTACCTGCTGTAAGAGGCCCTCTAAAAGAAGTCAAAGAACCTCTTGATATGTGGAAACACTTTTTTGATATTAACATGCTGAATATGATTATAGACAACACTAGTAAATACATAGCTAGTGTAGCAAACAATTATTCAAGAGATACGTATACCAGACCAACGGATTTATTAGAAGTACAAGCTGTGATTTGTACTAACTGCTTTCTGCATTTTTCATTAATATTAGGTAAGTATCCAGGTTTTTACAAACGGGCAGGGGCCTTTTAAGGCTGAAGTCCCCCCGGGCCTTTTCCTTGCCAGTCCGCCCATGCACGGGATGGTAACTATTTTGAATTATTTGGACAGTTTCGCATTGAAACGTGAATGTGATTTCTAGCGCTTTCTAACCTTGGTTGGTTTATGTTTCATTGGTTAGCGATAGAGAATGTCCTCGCTATTAAGCTGAACACATTTTCTGTTTGATTGTGCGGATGTGTGTTCCAAGTTAGAAGAAGATCCGCTGTGAAGTTCGATTTTGCCATTATGTCTCGCAACACATAAGTTCCATTTGCATTATTATTCAGATGTGGAAGTTATACGCAAGTTTTGTATGTATCATGCCTTCTGGGAAAGCAGTCGAAATGGCGAAAACATGCGTCTACACAAAAGGTCAAGACTCGCTCAAAAAATATTGTCACGCAATTACCTGGTGTAAGAGGCCCTCTAAAAGAAGTCAAAGAACCTCTTGATATCTGGAAACACTTTTTTGATATTAACATGCTGAATATGATTATAGACAACACTAATAAATACATAGCTTAGTGTAGCAAACAATTATTCAAGAGATACGTATACCAGACCAACGGATTTATTAGAAGTACAAGCTGTGATTTGTACTAACTGCTTTCTGCATTTTTCATTAATATTAGGTAAGTATCCAGGTTTTTACAAACGGGCAGGGGCCTTTTAAGGCTGAAGTCCCCCCGGGCCTTTTCCTTGCCAGTCCGCCCATGCACGGGATGGTAACTATTTTGAATTATTTGGACAGTTTCGCATTGAAACGTGAATGTGATTTCTAGCGCTTTCTAACCTTGGTTGGTTTATGTTTCATTGGTTAGCGATAGAGAATGTCCTCGCTATTAAGCTGAACACATTTTCTGTTTGATTGTGCGGATGTGTGTTCCAAGTTAGAAGAAGATCCGCTGTGAAGTTCGATTTTGCCATTATGTCTCGCAACACATAAGTTCCATTTGCATTATTATTCAGATGTGGAAGTTATACGCAAGTTTTGTATGTATCATGCCTTCTGGGAAAGCAGTCGAAATGGCGAAAACATGCGTCTACACAAAAGGTCAAGACTCGCTCAAAAAATATTGTCACGCAATTACCTGCTGTAAGAGGCCCTCTAAAAGAAGTCAAAGAACCTCTTGATATCTGGAAACACTTTTTTGATATTAACATGCTGAATATGATTATAGACAACACTAATAAATACATAGCTAGTGTAGCAAACAATTATTCAAGAGATACGTATACCAGACCAACGGATTTATTAGAAGTACAAGCTGTGATTTGTACTAACTGCTTTCTGCATTTTTCATTAATATTAGGTAAGTATCCAGGTTTTTACAAACGGGCAGGGGCCTTTTAAGGCTGAAGTCCCCCCGGGCCTTTTCCTTGCCAGTCCGCCCATGCACGGGATGGTAACTATTTTGAATTATTTGGACAGTTTCGCATTGAAACGTGAATGTGATTTCTAGCGCTTTCTAACCTTGGTTGGTTTATGTTTCATTGGTTAGCGATAGAGAATGTCCTCGCTATTAAGCTGAACACATTTTCTGTTTGATTGTGCGGATGTGTGTTCCAAGTTAGAAGAAGATCCGCTGTGAAGTTCGATTTTGCCATTATGTCTCGCAACACATAAGTTCCATTTGCATTATTATTCAGATGTGGAAGTTATACGCAAGTTTTGTATGTATCATGCCTTCTGGGAAAGCAGTCGAAATGGCGAAAACATGCGTCTACACAAAAGGTCAAGACTCGCTCAAAAAATATTGTCACGCAATTACCTGCTGTAAGAGGCCCTCTAAAAGAAGTCAAAGAACCTCTTGATATGTGGAAACACTTTTTTGATATTAACATGCTGAATATGATTATAGACAACACTAGTAAATACATAGCTAGTGTAGCAAACAATTATTCAAGAAATACGTATACCAGACCAACGGATTTATTAGAAGTACAAGCTGTGATTTGTACTAACTGCTTTCTGCATTTTTCATTAATATTAGGTAAGTATCCAGGTTTTTACAAACGGGCAGGGGCCTTTTAAGGCTGAAGTCCCCCGGGCCTTTTCCTTGCCAGTCCGCCCATGCACGGGATGGTAACTATTTTGAATTATTTGGACAGTTTCGCATTGAAACGTGAATGTGATTTCTAGCGCTTTCTAACCTTGGTTGGTTTATGTTTCATTGGTTAGCGATAGAGAATGTCCTCGCTATTAAGCTGAACACATTTTTCTGTTTGATTGTGCGGATGTGTGTTCGAAGTTAGAAGAAGATCCGCTGTGAAGTTCGATTTTGCCATTATGTCTCGCAACACATAAGTTCCATTTGCATTATTATTCAGATGTGGAAGTTATACGCAAGTTTTGTATGTATCATGCCTTCTGGGAAAGCAGTCGAAATGGCGAAAACATGCGTCTACACAAAAGGTCAAGACTCGCTCAAAAAATATTGTCACGCAATTACCTGGTGTAAGAGGCCCTCTAAAAGAAGTCAAAGAACCTCTTGATATCTGGAAACACTTTTTTGATATTAACATGCTGAATATGATTATAGACAACACTAATAAATACATAGCTAGTGTAGCAAACAATTATTCAAGAGATACGTATACCAGACCAACGGATTTATTAGAAGTACAAGCTGTGATTTGTACTAACTGCTTTCTGCATTTTTCATTAATATTAGGTAAGTATCCAGGTTTTTACAAACGGGCAGGGGCCTTTTAAGGCTGAAGTCCCCCCGGGCCTTTTCCTTGCCAGTCCGCCCATGCACGGGATGGTAACTATTTTGAATTATTTGGACAGTTTCGCATTGAAACGTGAATGTGATTTTCTAGCGCTTTCTAACCTTGGTTGGTTTATGTTTCATTGGTTAGCGATAGAGAATGTCCTCGCTATTAAGCTGAACACATTTTCTGTTTGATTGTGCGGATGTGTGTTCCAAGTTAGAAGAAGATCCGCTGTGAAGTTCGATTTTGCCATTATGTCTCGCAACACATAAGTTCCATTTGCATTATTATTCAGATGTGGAAGTTATACGCAAGTTTTGTATGTATCATGCCTTCTGGGAAAGCAGTCGAAATGGCGAAAACATGCGTCTACACAAAAGGTCAAGACTCGCTCAAAAATTATTGTCACGCAATTACCTGGTGTAAGAGGCACTCTAAAAGAAGTCAAAGAACCTCTTGATATCTGGAAACACTTTTTTGATATTAACATGCTGAATATGATTATAGACAACACTAATAAATACATAGCTAGTGTAGCAAACAATTATTCAAGAGATACGTATACCAGACCAACGGATTTATTAGAAGTACAAGCTGTGATTTGTACTAACTGCTTTCTGCATTTTTCATTAATATTAGGTAAGTATCCAGGTTTTTACAAACGGGCAGGGGCCTTTTAAGGCTGAAGTCCCCCCGGGCCTTTTCCTTGCCAGTCCGCCCATGCACGGGATGGTAACTATTTTGAATTATTTGGACAGTTTCGCATTGAAACGTGAATGTGATTTCTAGCGCTTTCTAACCTTGGTTGGTTTATGTTTCATTGGTTAGCGATAGAGAATGTCCTCGCTATTAAGCTGAACACATTTTCTGTTTGATTGTGCGGATGTGTGTTCGAAGTTAGAAGAAGATCCGCTGTGAAGTTCGATTTTGCCATTATGTCTCGCAACACATAAGTTCCATTTGCATTATTATTCAGATGTGGAAGTTATACGCAAGTTTTGTATGTATCATGCCTTCTGGGAAAGCAGTCGAAATGGCGAAAACATGCGTCTACACAAAAGGTCAAGACTCGCTCAAAAAATATTGTCACGCAATTACCTGGTGTAAGAGGCCCTCTAAAAGAAGTCAAAGAACCTCTTGATATCTGGAAACACTTTTTTGATATTAACATGCTGAATATGATTATAGACAACACTAATAAATACATAGCTAGTGTAGCAAACAATTATTCAAGAGATACGTATACCAGACCAACGGATTTATTAGAAGTACAAGCTGTGATTTGTACTAACTGCTTTCTGCATTTTTCATTAATATTAGGTAAGTATCCAGGTTTTTACAAACGGGCAGGGGCCTTTTAAGGCTGAAGTCCCCCCGGGCCTTTTCCTTGCCAGTCCGCCCATGCACGGGATGGTAACTATTTTGAATTATTTGGACAGTTTCGCATTGAAACGTGAATGTGATTTCTAGCGCTTTCTAACCTTGGTTGGTTTATGTTTCATTGGTTAGCGATAGAGAATGTCCTCGCTATTAAGCTGAACACATTTTCTGTTTGATTGTGCGGATGTGTGTTCCAAGTTAGAAGAAGATCCGCTGTGAAGTTCGATTTTGCCATTATGTCTCGCAACACATAAGTTCCATTTGCATTATTATTCAGATGTGGAAGTTATACGCAAGTTTTGTATGTATCATGCCTTCTGGGAAAGCAGTCGAAATGGCGAAAACATGCGTCTACACAAAAGGTCAAGACTCGCTCAAAAAATATTGTCACGCAATTACCTGCTGTAAGAGGCCCTCTAAAAGAAGTCAAAGAACCTCTTGATATGTGGAAACACTTTTTTGATATTAACATGCTGAATATGATTATAGACAACACTAGTAAATACATAGCTAGTGTAGCAAACAATTATTCAAGAGATACGTATACCAGACCAACGGATTTATTAGAAGTACAAGCTGTGATTTGTACTAACTACTTTCTGCATTTTTCATTAATATTAGGTAAGTATCCAGGTTTTTACAAACGGGCAGGGGCCTTTTAAGGCTGAAGTCCCCCGGGCCTTTTCCTTGCCAGTCCGCCCATGCACGGGATGGTAACTATTTTGAATTATTTGGACAGTTTCGCATTGAAACGTGAATGTGATTTCTAGCGCTTTCTAACCTTGGTTGGTTTATGTTTCATTGGTTAGCGATAGAGAATGTCCTCGCTATTAAGCTGAACACATTTTCTGTTTGATTGTGCGGATGTGTGTTCGAAGTTAGAAGAAGATCCGCTGTGAAGTTCGATTTTGCCATTATGTCTCGCAACACGTAAGTTCCATTTGCATTATTATTCAGATGTGGAAGTTATACGCAAGTTTTGTATGTATCATGCCTTCTGGGAAAGCAGTCGAAATGGCGAAAACATGCGTCTACACAAAAGGTCAAGACTCGCTCAAAAAATATTGTCACGCAATTACCTGGTGTAAGAGGCCCTCTAAAAGAAGTCAAAGAACCTCTTGATATGTGGAAACACTTTTTTGATATTAACATGCTGAATATGATTATAGACAACACTAATAAATACATAGCTAGTGTAGCAAACAATTATTCAAGAGATACGTATACCAGACCAACGGATTTATTAGAAGTACAAGCTGTGATTTGTACTAACTACTTTCTGCATTTTTCATTAATATTAGGTAAGTATCCAGGTTTTTACAAACGGGCAGGGGCCTTTTAAGGCTGAAGTCCCCCGGGCCTTTTCCTTGCCAGTCCGCCCATGCACGGGATGGTAACTATTTTGAATTATTTGGACAGTTTCGCATTGAAACGTGAATGTGATTTCTAGCGCTTTCTAACCTTGGTTGGTTTATGTTTCATTGGTTAGCGATAGAGAATGTCCTCGCTATTAAGCTGAACACATTTTCTGTTTGATTGTGCGGATGTGTGTTCGAAGTTAGAAGAAGATCCGCTGTGAAGTTCGATTTTGCCATTATGTCTCGCAACACGTAAGTTCCATTTGCATTATTATTCAGATGTGGAAGTTATACGCAAGTTTTGTATGTATCATGCCTTCTGGGAAAGCAGTCGAAATGGCGAAAACATGCGTCTACACAAAAGGTCAAGACTCGCTCAAAAAATATTGTCACGCAATTACCTGGTGTAAGAGGCCCTCTAAAAGAAGTCAAAGAACCTCTTGATATCTGGAAACACTTTTTTGATATTAACATGCTGAATATGATTATAGACAACACTAATAAATACATAGCTAGTGTAGCAAACAATTATTCAAGAGATACGTATACCAGACCAACGGATTTATTAGAAGTACAAGCTGTGATTTGTACTAACTGCTTTCTGCATTTTTCATTAATATTAGGTAAGTATCCAGGTTTTTACAAACGGGCAGGGGCCTTTTAAGGCTGAAGTCCCCCCGGGCCTTTTCCTTGCCAGTCCGCCCATGCACGGGATGGTAACTATTTTGAATTATTTGGACAGTTTCGCATTGAAACGTGAATGTGATTTCTAGCGCTTTCTAACCTTGGTTGGTTTATGTTTCATTGGTTAGCGATAGAGAATGTCCTCGCTATTAAGCTGAACACATTTTCTGTTTGATTGTGCGGATGTGTGTTCCAAGTTAGAAGAAGATCCGCTGTGAAGTTCGATTTTGCCATTATGTCTCGCAACACATAAGTTCCATTTGCATTATTATTCAGATGTGGAAGTTATACGCAAGTTTTGTATGTATCATGCCTTCTGGGAAAGCAGTCGAAATGGCGAAAACATGCGTCTACACAAAAGGTCAAGACTCGCTCAAAAAATATTGTCACGCAATTACCTGCTGTAAGAGGCCCTCTAAAAGAAGTCAAAGAACCTCTTGATATGTGGAAACACTTTTTTGATATTAACATGCTGAATATGATTATAGACAACACTAGTAAATACATAGCTAGTGTAGCAAACAATTATTCAAGAGATACGTATACCAGACCAACGGATTTATTAGAAGTACAAGCTGTGATTTGTACTAACTGCTTTCTGCATTTTTCATTAATATTAGGTAAGTATCCAGGTTTTTACAAACGGGCAGGGGCCTTTTAAGGCTGAAGTCCCCCGGGCCTTTTCCTTGCCAGTCCGCCCATGCACGGGATGGTAACTATTTTGAATTATTTGGACAGTTTCGCATTGAAACGTGAATGTGATTTCTAGCGCTTTCTAACCTTGGTTGGTTTATGTTTCATTGGTTAGCGATAGAGAATGTCCTCGCTATTAAGCTGAACACATTTTCTGTTTGATTGTGCGGATGTGTGTTCGAAGTTAGAAGAAGATCCGCTGTGAAGTTCGATTTTGCCATTATGTCTCGCAACACATAAGTTCCATTTGCATTATTATTCAGATGTGGAAGTTATACGCAAGTTTTGTATGTATCATGCCTTCTGGGAAAGCAGTCGAAATGGCGAAAACATGCGTCTACACAAAAGGTCAAGACTCGCTCAAAAAATATTGTCACGCAATTACCTGGTGTAAGAGGCCCTCTAAAAGAAGTCAAAGAACCTCTTGATATCTGGAAACACTTTTTTGATATTAACATGCTGAATATGATTATAGACAACACTAATAAATACATAGCTAGTGTAGCAAACAATTATTCAAGAGATACGTATACCAGACCAACGGATTTATTAGAAGTACAAGCTGTGATTTGTACTAACTGCTTTCTGCATTTTTCATTAATATTAGGTAAGTATCCAGGTTTTTACAAACGGGCAGGGGCCTTTTAAGGCTGAAGTCCCCCCGGGCCTTTTCCTTGCCAGTCCGCCCATGCACGGGATGGTAACTATTTTGAATTATTTGGACAGTTTCGCATTGAAACGTGAATGTGATTTCTAGCGCTTTCTAACCTTGGTTGGTTTATGTTTCATTGGTTAGCGATAGAGAATGTCCTCGCTATTAAGCTGAACACATTTTCTGTTTGATTGTGCGGATGTGTGTTCCAAGTTAGAAGAAGATCCGCTGTGAAGTTCGATTTTGCCATTATGTCTCGCAACACATAAGTTCCATTTGCATTATTATTCAGATGTGGAAGTTATACGCAAGTTTTGTATGTATCATGCCTTCTGGGAAAGCAGTCGAAATGGCGAAAACATGCGTCTACACAAAAGGTCAAGACTCGCTCAAAAATTATTGTCACGCAATTACCTGGTGTAAGAGGCCCTCTAAAAGAAGTCAAAGAACCTCTTGATATCTGGAAACACTTTTTTGATATTAACATGCTGAATATGATTATAGACAACACTAATAAATACATAGCTAGTGTAGCAAACAATTATTCAAGAGATACGTATACCAGACCAACGGATTTATTAGAAGTACAAGCTGTGATTTGTACTAACTGCTTTCTGCATTTTTCATTAATATTAGGTAAGTATCCAGGTTTTTACAAACGGGCAGGGGCCTTTTAAGGCTGAGGTCCCCCCGGGCCTTTTCCTTGCCAGTCCGCCCATGCACGGGATGGTAACTATTTTGAATTATTTGGACAGTTTCGCATTGAAACGTGAATGTGATTTCTAGCGCTTTCTAACCTTGGTTGGTTTATGTTTCATTGGTTAGCGATAGAGAATGTCCTCGCTATTAAGCTGAACACATTTTCTGTTTGATTGTGCGGATGTGTGTTCGAAGTTAGAAGAAGATCCGCTGTGAAGTTCGATTTTGCCATTATGTCTCGCAACACATAAGTTCCATTTGCATTATTATTCAGATGTGGAAGTTATACGCAAGTTTTGTATGTATCATGCCTTCTGGGAAAGCAGTCGAAATGGCGAAAACATGCGTCTACACAAAAGGTCAAGACTCGCTCAAAAAATATTGTCACGCAATTACCTGGTGTAAGAGGCCCTCTAAAAGAAGTCAAAGAACCTCTTGATATCTGGAAACACTTTTTTGATATTAACATGCTGAATATGATTATAGACAACACTAATAAATACATAGCTAGTGTAGCAAACAATTATTCAAGAGATACGTATACCAGACCAACGGATTTATTAGAAGTACAAGCTGTGATTTGTACTAACTGCTTTCTGCATTTTTCATTAATATTAGGTAAGTATCCAGGTTTTTACAAACGGGCAGGGGCCTTTTAAGGCTGAAGTCCCCCCGGGCCTTTTCCTTGCCAGTCCGCCCATGCACGGGATGGTAACTATTTTGAATTATTTGGACAGTTTCGCATTGAAACGTGAATGTGATTTCTAGCGCTTTCTAACCTTGGTTGGTTTATGTTTCATTGGTTAGCGATAGAGAATGTCCTCGCTATTAAGCTGAACACATTTTCTGTTTGATTGTGCGGATGTGTGTTCCAAGTTAGAAGAAGATCCGCTGTGAAGTTCGATTTTGCCATTATGTCTCGCAACACATAAGTTCCATTTGCATTATTATTCAGATGTGGAAGTTATACGCAAGTTTTGTATGTATCATGCCTTCTGGGAAAGCAGTCGAAATGGCGAAAACATGCGTCTACACAAAAGGTCAAGACTCGCTCAAAAAATATTGTCACGCAATTACCTGCTGTAAGAGGCCCTCTAAAAGAAGTCAAAGAACCTCTTGATATGTGGAAACACTTTTTTGATATTAACATGCTGAATATGATTATAGACAACACTAGTAAATACATAGCTAGTGTAGCAAACAATTATTCAAGAGATACGTATACCAGACCAACGGATTTATTAGAAGTACAAGCTGTGATTTGTACTAACTACTTTCTGCATTTTTCATTAATATTAGGTAAGTATCCAGGTTTTTACAAACGGGCAGGGGCCTTTTAAGGCTGAAGTCCCCCGGGCCTTTTCCTTGCCAGTCCGCCCATGCACGGGATGGTAACTATTTTGAATTATTTGGACAGTTTCGCATTGAAACGTGAATGTGATTTCTAGCGCTTTCTAACCTTGGTTGGTTTATGTTTCATTGGTTAGCGATAGAGAATGTCCTCGCTATTAAGCTGAACACATTTTCTGTTTGATTGTGCGGATGTGTGTTCGAAGTTAGAAGAAGATCCGCTGTGAAGTTCGATTTTGCCATTATGTCTCGCAACACGTAAGTTCCATTTGCATTATTATTCAGATGTGGAAGTTATACGCAAGTTTTGTATGTATCATGCCTTCTGGGAAAGCAGTCGAAATGGCGAAAACATGCGTCTACACAAAAGGTCAAGACTCGCTCAAAAAATATTGTCACGCAATTACCTGGTGTAAGAGGCCCTCTAAAAGAAGTCAAAGAACCTCTTGATATGTGGAAACACTTTTTTGATATTAACATGCTGAATATGATTATAGACAACACTAATAAATACATAGCTAGTGTAGCAAACAATTATTCAAGAGATACGTATACCAGACCAACGGATTTATTAGAAGTACAAGCTGTGATTTGTACTAACTACTTTCTGCATTTTTCATTAATATTAGGTAAGTATCCAGGTTTTTACAAACGGGCAGGGGCCTTTTAAGGCTGAAGTCCCCCGGGCCTTTTCCTTGCCAGTCCGCCCATGCACGGGATGGTAACTATTTTGAATTATTTGGACAGTTTCGCATTGAAACGTGAATGTGATTTCTAGCGCTTTCTAACCTTGGTTGGTTTATGTTTCATTGGTTAGCGATAGAGAATGTCCTCGCTATTAAGCTGAACACATTTTCTGTTTGATTGTGCGGATGTGTGTTCGAAGTTAGAAGAAGATCCGCTGTGAAGTTCGATTTTGCCATTATGTCTCGCAACACGTAAGTTCCATTTGCATTATTATTCAGATGTGGAAGTTATACGCAAGTTTTGTATGTATCATGCCTTCTGGGAAAGCAGTCGAAATGGCGAAAACATGCGTCTACACAAAAGGTCAAGACTCGCTCAAAAAATATTGTCACGCAATTACCTGGTGTAAGAGGCCCTCTAAAAGAAGTCAAAGAACCTCTTGATATCTGGAAACACTTTTTTGATATTAACATGCTGAATATGATTATAGACAACACTAATAAATACATAGCTAGTGTAGCAAACAATTATTCAAGAGATACGTATACCAGACCAACGGATTTATTAGAAGTACAAGCTGTGATTTGTACTAACTGCTTTCTGCATTTTTCATTAATATTAGGTAAGTATCCAGGTTTTTACAAACGGGCAGGGGCCTTTTAAGGCTGAAGTCCCCCCGGGCCTTTTCCTTGCCAGTCCGCCCATGCACGGGATGGTAACTATTTTGAATTATTTGGACAGTTTCGCATTGAAACGTGAATGTGATTTCTAGCGCTTTCTAACCTTGGTTGGTTTATGTTTCATTGGTTAGCGATAGAGAATGTCCTCGCTATTAAGCTGAACACATTTTCTGTTTGATTGTGCGGATGTGTGTTCCAAGTTAGAAGAAGATCCGCTGTGAAGTTCGATTTTGCCATTATGTCTCGCAACACATAAGTTCCATTTGCATTATTATTCAGATGTGGAAGTTATACGCAAGTTTTGTATGTATCATGCCTTCTGGGAAAGCAGTCGAAATGGCGAAAACATGCGTCTACACAAAAGGTCAAGACTCGCTCAAAAAATATTGTCACGCAATTACCTGGTGTAAGAGGCCCTCTAAAAGAAGTCAAAGAACCTCTTGATATCTGGAAACACTTTTTTGATATTAACATGCTGAATATGATTATAGACAACACTAATAAATACATAGCTAGTGTAGCAAACAATTATTCAAGAGATACGTATACCAGACCAACGGATTTATTAGAAGTACAAGCTGTGATTTGTACTAACTGCTTTCTGCATTTTTCATTAATATTAGGTAAGTATCCAGGTTTTTACAAACGGGCAGGGGCCTTTTAAGGCTGAAGTCCCCCCGGGCCTTTTCCTTGCCAGTCCGCCCATGCACGGGATGGTAACTATTTTGAATTATTTGGACAGTTTCGCATTGAAACGTGAATGTGATTTCTAGCGCTTTCTAACCTTGGTTGGTTTATGTTTCATTGGTTAGCGATAGAGAATGTCCTCGCTATTAAGCTGAACACATTTTCTGTTTGATTGTGCGGATGTGTGTTCCAAGTTAGAAGAAGATCCGCTGTGAAGTTCGATTTTGCCATTATGTCTCGCAACACATAAGTTCCATTTGCATTATTATTCAGATGTGGAAGTTATACGCAAGTTTTGTATGTATCATGCCTTCTGGGAAAGCAGTCGAAATGGCGAAAACATGCGTCTACACAAAAGGTCAAGACTCGCTCAAAAAATATTGTCACGCAATTACCTGCTGTAAGAGGCCCTCTAAAAGAAGTCAAAGAACCTCTTGATATGTGGAAACACTTTTTTGATATTAACATGCTGAATATGATTATAGACAACACTAATAAATACATAGCTAGTGTAGCAAACAATTATTCAAGAGATACGTATACCAGACCAACGGATTTATTAGAAGTACAAGCTGTGATTTGTACTAACTGCTTTCTGCATTTTTCATTAATATTAGGTAAGTATCCAGGTTTTTACAAACGGGCAGGGGCCTTTTAAGGCTGAAGTCCCCCCGGGCCTTTTCCTTGCCAGTCCGCCCATGCACGGGATGGTAACTATTTTGAATTATTTGGACAGTTTCGCATTGAAACGTGAATGTGATTTCTAGCGCTTTCTAACCTTGGTTGGTTTATGTTTCATTGGTTAGCGATAGAGAATGTCCTCGCTATTAAGCTGAACACATTTTCTGTTTGATTGTGCGGATGTGTGTTCCAAGTTAGAAGAAGATCCGCTGTGAAGTTCGATTTTGCCATTATGTCTCGCAACACATAAGTTCCATTTGCATTATTATTCAGATGTGGAAGTTATACGCAAGTTTTGTATGTATCATGCCTTCTGGGAAAGCAGTCGAAATGGCGAAAACATGCGTCTACACAAAAGGTCAAGACTCGCTCAAAAAATATTGTCACGCAATTACCTGGTGTAAGAGGCCCTCTAAAAGAAGTCAAAGAACCTCTTGATATCTGGAAACACTTTTTTGATATTAACATGCTGAATATGATTATAGACAACACTAATAAATACATAGCTAGTGTAGCAAACAATTATTCAAGAGATACGTATACCAGACCAACGGATTTATTAGAAGTACAAGCTGTGATTTGTACTAACTGCTTTCTGCATTTTTCATTAATATTAGGTAAGTATCCAGGTTTTTACAAACGGGCAGGGGCCTTTTAAGGCTGAAGTCCCCCCGGGCCTTTTCCTTGCCAGTCCGCCCATGCACGGGATGGTAACTATTTTGAATTATTTGGACAGTTTCGCATTGAAACGTGAATGTGATTTCTAGCGCTTTCTACCCTTGGTTCGTTTATGTTTCATTGGTTAGCGATAGAGAATGTCCTCGCTATTAAGCTGAACACATTTTTCTGTTTGATTGTGCGGATGTGTGTTCGAAGTTAGAAGAAGATCCGCTGTGAAGTTCGATTTTGCCATTATGTCTCGCAACACATAAGTTCCATTTGCATTATTATTCAGATGTGGAAGTTATACGCAAGTTTTGTATGTATCATGCCTTCTGGGAAAGCAGTCGAAATGGCGAAAACATGCGTCTACACAAAAGGTCAAGACTCGCTCAAAAAATATTGTCACGCAATTACCTGCTGTAAGAGGCCCTCTAAAAGAAGTCAAAGAACCTCTTGATATGTGGAAACACTTTTTTGATATTAACATGCTGAATATGATTATAGACAACACTAATAAATACATAGCTAGTGTAGCAAACAATTATTCAAGAGATACGTATACCAGACCAACGGATTTATTAGAAGT
>CALNHX010013327.1:0-18136 GCA_940337035.1 Agriotes lineatus
TAATAATAATAATAATAATAATAAACGTTTATTTATTCAATGTTTACACATTATATGTTACAATAAACCAAACAATCTAACGGCTTAACAAAAAGAAATTATTTAATAAATTGAGCAACTGATGGGTGTATATCATAACTAGAAAATAAAACAACAGCAATTTATTTTCAATATAATAAGTTTTATGATAACATGTACCGATTTTTATATCTATATTTGAATTCTTTTGCAGTAACGGCATTTTTTATTTCATCATCCAAATCATTAAACAGAATAAATCCTTTTTTTACCAAAGAGTTACTAGTTCTTACAGAAGATGACCGATATACGTGAAGATTGTCTGACTGCCTAGTAAAGTGGTTATGAACCTCCTTATTGTATAAGACGAAAGAATCAAAATAACTTGGAAGGAGTCCATTAACTATCTTGTAAATAAATGTCATGGTTAAAAATTTGAGCCTTTCAGATACCGAAAACCATTGCAAAGCGGAAAGCATACTATTAATGGCAGTATATCTATTTACGGATAGTAAAACTTTCATTCCCCTATTTTGCAGCTTCTGGAGGACATGCTGTCATAGGCCAATTTATAATCAACTTATAATTGGAAGACGTTAATATTATACTCCCAGCATTTTTCTAGGATTTGTCGGAGAGTAAAAATTTGATCCGTGGTTGATCGTCCGCTTCTAAAGCTCGCTTGGTAGTCTCCTAGGAGTTCCTCTGCAAGAGGGGCAATTGAGGATGTACGCGAAAATTTTGTATGCAATGTTCAGGAGGCATATGCCTCTATAGTTGCTGCATTCTAGTTTGTCTCCTTTCTTGTACACTGGGCATATGATTCCGATTTTCCACTCATTAGGTAGTTGTTCTTTTCGCCATATATCTACAATAAATTTGTGCAGGGCTTTGATTAGCTCGTCGCCCTCTGCTTTAAATAGCTCTGCAGGTATATCATCAGTCCCAGAAGCCTTGTTACTTTTCGTGTGTCGTATAGCGGTCTTTACTTCAGTTCTGGTTGGTTCTTCGATCTCTTCTCCCTGTAAGTGATCTTCATTGTCGTTGTCCTCCTTTTCATCTATTTCTCCATTTAAAAGTTCGGAGAAGTATTCCGCCCATCTTTCTATTATTTTTTATTTATCACTTATCAATTCTCCCTCTTTACTTCTACATAGATTGTTCCGGGGTTAAAAGCCTTTCTTCATTTCCTGGACTGTCTTGTACATATTTCGTACTTGGTGCCCGGTATGATATTCTTCTATTTTTTATGTATTGTCTTTTCTTTGTTCTACACACTTTGTTAACTTTCCTTCTCTTCTCTGTGTATTTTTCTGTTTTACTTCTAGTTCTAGCTTTCAGCATATCTGATTTTTCCTGTCGCCTCTCTTCTATCGCTTCCTTACATTCATTATCGAACCATTGATTATTGTTCCTTGCTGGTATTTGTTTTTCTATCGTTGTTTCTGCTGCATCTATTATGATTTTCTGTATAATTCTCCATTGTTCTTCTATGTCATCATTGTTGTGCAGTATTTCATCCTGATTGTCGGAGACATGTATTTTTTATGTTTGTAATTTCAGTCATGGACTATAGGATTTTTAGAAAAATATGTTAATGTCAAATTATAACTTAAAACGTCAATTGTGCACTTGGTGTGTATAGTTTCAACAAAGTATATATTAAATAAAGTTTGTACCGAGTAACTGTATGTACTCTCTATTTGAAGAACCTGGTGTCCTGATGTTCTGCTGGTAGCGTTTCATTCGGGGCACAACATTTTGGCGACCGTGACAGCACGTTGATGAAACAGAAATTAAAACTCTTGTGTGTGGTCTTGTAAGCTAGCGCAGATAAAACTTTTGTCGTTTTTATTAACAGACAGGTTTTGAACCGGGTTATTGTCGTGCGCGATGGACCAACAGAAGAAGCATCGTAAAGTTCTTCGTGCCGCTTTTACGAAAAGTGCAAATGAACTTGAAAAACTGTTATCTACCGAGGCAGCTCCACAACAAATACACGTCGTTTGGGAGGTTTTATTGCAGAAACAAGAGAACTTGTTGATAGCCAACAGAGAAATCTACGACTCTCTTTTGCAAGAAGACTTAAGTGAGGACGATTTGATGTTAGAAATGGAATCATGCGAAGGGTATGAGAGAAAATTAATCGGTCTGAGGATTACCTACGAAAATTATCGTAAAAAGCACGAGGTAACAGTCCTTGATGATGATGTTCGCTCTTCCGGAGCTGGTGCTTCCACTGCAACAACCACAGGTAGGCGTAAGTTCAAGTTGCCTACCATAGAATTTAAAAAGTTTAGCGGTGAAATACGTGACTGGCTTTCATTTTGGGGTCAATTTAAGAAAATTAATGATGATCCGAATATAGACACATCTGACAAGTTTCAGTATCTAATACAATCAACATCAGACAACAGCAGAGCCAGGCAGTTGGTCGAAAGTTTTCCCCCTATTGCTGAGAATTATGAAAAGGTAATTGACAGCTTGACATCCCGTTTTGGAAGAAAAGACTTACAAATAGAGGTATATGTCAGGGAACTTTTGAAACTTGTTATCAATAACGCCATGTCGAATGAGAAGAATACACTTTCAACTTTGTATGACAAGCTCGAAACACAGTTAAGAGCTCTGGAATCGCTAGGTGTTAAAAATGATAATTGTTCAGCTATGTTATTTCCTTTGATTGAATCCTGCCTCCCTGAAGATTTATTACGTGTTTG
The DNA here is from genome assembly GCA_940337035.1 of Agriotes lineatus. NCBI lineage: Eukaryota > Metazoa > Arthropoda > Insecta > Coleoptera > Elateridae > Agriotes > Agriotes lineatus. Next base: position 2,739 of record CALNHX010013327.1, read on the forward strand.
GCAACGGTCCCCGCACGTTTCTTCTTCAATTCCCGATTCGGTTTCTGAAACCAAAAGTGAGGCTAGTCTGACATCATCGACAATGAGTCGTCTAGAAGGCCTCATGAGATTCTTGAAGTCAGAGGTCGAGAATGAAGAACGCATTTCTTTGGCTGCAGAAGGTTTCGGCCTGACTCCAGGAGAGAATCGACATAAAAAGTCAAACAAGCAGGTATCAAGGGAAATCCCCATACCAACTGCTGCAGAGTTGATGAATTGCGATTTTGCTAAATGTATATTCTGTGAGGGTAGACATGGAAGCGAAAATTGTTTCAAGGCTCATAATTTTTCTTTGGAACAGAAGAGAAATATTTCCATCGAGAAAAAGGCGTGTTTCAGATGTTTGAAGACCGGACATCAAACAAGGAAATGTCATGAGTGCATTTTATGTAGCAAGCCGCATGTAGCTTTGATGTGTCCAGAACTGCCAGCGAACAAAAGTTCCCCGAAACAAAAATCATCTAAAGTTGATACACGTAAGACTGAAAATTTGTCAGTCGAACAATCGTTGGCAAACTATACAAACACTCATGTGTTTCTGCAGACTTTGCAGGTGAAATGATCAGTGAGCATGGAGTTCGTTTAATACGAGCAGTAATAGACAGTGATTCACAGAGATCATACGTACTGAGAAGTGCTGCTGAGAAACTGCGTTACAAGCCTAAACGTACAGAACGGATAGTTCATTCTTTGTTTGGAGGATCGAATACAGCTGAGCAATTTCACAATTGCTATGATATAAGGTTAAAATCAGGATTAGGCAATTACAATTGTTCATTCGAAGTACTCGATCAAAATGTAATTTGCAATGAAATTGGTCCTATATTCCATGGATGTTGGATGGAAGAACTTCAAGAGAAAAATATTCGTTTGAGTGATGTGCATGATTCTGCTCCAATCGAACTTCTCATAGGCGCTGATGTAGCAGTAAAACTGTACACAGGGAGAAGGTATATTTTGAAGTGTGGTCTGGTTGCTGTTCAAACACTACTGGGTTGGCCTCTGATGGGGAAGATACCTAGTTATGATCACAGTTCCAATATTGCAATGACGGCATTGTCACTTTTCGTGAAGAATGCTAACATAGCAGACTTGTGGGAACTTGATGTTCTGGGGATCAGCGAACCTGCAGAAAAAAGATCTCGGGAGGAAATGGAGAAAGCAGCAAAAGAACTTTTTCTTCAGACTATTACCACCGATATAGAAGGTCGATATGAGGTGAGAATGCCGTGGTTAGAAGGGCATCCACCCATTCCTGATAATTATGCTCTTGCTAAGAAAAGGTTGACTTCAACCTTGAAAAAATTGCGAACTGAAAATCTTTGTGGGACATACAATGATGTTTTTGATGAATGGCTGCGAGAGGGTATTATAGAAGAAGTAACGTCTTTTGACCTACCAAGTCATGTCCATTACTTACCACATAGACCAGTTATAAAAGAGAACAGTACAACTAAAATTAGACCCGTTTTCGACGCTTCCGCAAGAGAAAAAGACAAACCTTCACTGAATTTTTGCTTAGAAAAAGGTGCAAATCTTATAGAGTTGATACCGTCCTTATTGCAGAAATTCATAAAAGAAAAGATTGGGGTAATATCAGACATTCGCAAAGCATTTTTGCAGATTGGTCTACACGAAGCTGATAGGGATTTTCTCCGATTTTTGTGGATAGATTCGGATGGGAATGAAAAAATATTTCGTCATAGAAGGGTAGTATTTGGTGTGAGTTGCAGTCCTTTTCTACTTGGAGCAACGATTGAACATCATCTTGATGAATGTTTAAAAAAATCTTTTGAACCAGGATCACTATATTCACAGGAAACAGTAAAGAATTTATCAGAAAGGTTTTACGTAGATAACTGTGTTACCAGTGTTCCTGATGAAGAAACACTACAAAAATTCGTTCGAGAATCTAGTATACTCATGTCAGAGGCAAAATTTGACCTACGAGGGTGGGAGCATACGAAATATGATTCTGATGAACTTGTGACCGCACATGTACTTGGTTTGAACTGGAACACTAATGAAGATACTTTGAGTATCCAACAAGAAAACATCAGCAAAGTTGGTGAACAGATAGTAACCAAGAGGACAATTCTTTCAAGGGCACAACAAATATTTGACCAGATTGGTTTCACCTGCCCGGCTTCATTATGTCCTAAATTGTTACTGCAACGAACCTGGGAAAAACAATTGAATTGGGATACACCTGTTCATGACAAACTGAAAAATATATTTATCAGTTGGGTCAAAGAACTCCCATATTTGACAGGAATTAAAATTCCTAGGTGGATTGGCTATGATTCTACAAAAATGGGAAAATATAGCATTCATTGTTTTGTAGATGCTAGTCAAGAAGCCTATGCAGCGACAGTATTCCTGAGAGTTGAAATAAATGGAGTTTCTGTACATTTATTGGCTACCAAATCAAGAGTGGCACCTTTAAAAAAGGTTTCGATTCCGAGGCTGGAATTATTAGCTGTGTCTATTGGAACCCGATTGTACGATTCCGTACAGAAAAACTTTAAAGACAAAGTAGAATGTTATTTTTGGAGCGACTCAACGAATGTATTGTCTTGGATTCGACGAAAGGATGAATGGGCAACATTTGTTTGGAATAGAGTACGAGAAATTCGTGCGTTAACTCCAGTTGAATCATGGAGACATGTACCTGGTTCTCTCAATCCAGCGGATCTTCCATCTCGTGGTTGTTCTGCGCGATATCTCTATGAATCTAAGTGGTGGGAAGGCCCAAAGTGGCTATATGAGATTCCTGAACTATGGCCACAAGAAGATATCGTGTGCAGAGGAAGAGATAAGCAGGGAGAGGAAGACAAGATTGGTCACAGTAACCTCCATGATGAATAACAGTTCTGACTATTGGCATTTGAACTACTTTTCGAAGAATAGTAAAACCCTTCGAATGATAGCATGGATTTTACGATTCATATTCAATTCAAGAAAAGTTCATCTTGAAAGTCGTACAGAAGGAAAGTTTCGGAGAGGAAAATGAGAAAAATATAGACTCCCTGAATCCTTTCAAAGACGAAGATGGATTGATTAGATTGAAAACCAGGATTTCAGGAATGGAAGATGTGAGAGATTTTCGCTTTCCAATTGTTTTGTCAGCAAAACACCCCGTGGTGAGAAGGATGATTTTTAACTCTCATGTCAATTCCTGTCATGTTGGGACACAAGGACTCTTGAGCCTATTGAGGGAGACATATTGGATTCTCGGTGGTCTTCGGGCAATACGATCCATTATTTCCAAGTGTGTTATCTGTAACAGATATCGTTCGAAACGGTTTGATATGGAGACACCACCCCTTCCAGTTGATAGAGTTCGGGACGCTGTGGCCTTTGAGGTAACTGGTATTGACTTCGCGGGACCTTTGTACCTGAAAAACGGCGAGAAAGTGTGGGTATGTCTCTTTACGTGTGCGGTTTATCGGGCAGTGCACTTAGAACTTTCCACTTCTTTATCTGCTCATAGTTTCATACAAGCCCTTCGTCGATTCATAGCAAGACGTGGTAGACCCAAAACTGTATATAGTGATAACGCGACAAACTTTGTGGGTACCGAAAACGCTTTCAAACGATTGAATTGGGATAGTATTTCCAAATTCGCCTCTGTACAACGAATCAATTGGCATTTCAATCCACCAGCAGCCCCATGGTGGGGTGGATTCTGGGAACGGCTAGTTGGTGTATTGAAGCAACTGCTACGCAAAGTACTTGGTCGTACTTCGCTATTTTATGAAGATCTCCTAACAGTTTTATGCGACTGCAATGCTGTAATAAATTCTAGACCTCTCACGTATTTGTCTGGGGACTCTGAAGACTTGGTAACACTATCTCCAGCAATGTTTCTGCGTGACCAAGCGGAATGTCGTATTCCAGATTGTGATGCTGTAGACGAGACGTCCCTCAGTCGCAAGATAATCTACAAACAGAAGTTGAGAACCATGTTACGCCGAAGGTTTCGCAATGAGTATCTAGGACAACTAAGATCAATGGTCGCTAAGAAAAAATGCCGACAAGTTGTTCTAGGGGAAATAGTACTTGTCAGTGACGAAAATCATAAACGACTGGACTGGCCCCTAGGTCGTATCATAGAACTGATTGCAGGAAAAGACAACAAAATTCGTTTAGTTTGAGTCAAAACTGCAAGAGGATCCCTGATTAGACCAGTGCAGAAAGTTTATCCTTTAGAATGGATCGATAGCTCAGGAAGTGTTGAAGATTCCACATCGGATGTCAGAGAGGGGGCGAGCAGCCGAGTCACCTTTCAGGATGAATCTTTACCCTGTTCCAGCAAGCAAAATTATTCAAGGAAAGATGAAGTTCTACCTAAAAATTGTGATAGTGCGGAAGTGACAGATATCATTTCTGATATCGAAAGCAGAGCAACTAATAAAGTGAAATGTACTAGGAGTGGTCGTCAGATCAAGACGCCAAAAAGATTTGTTTCATAGTTTTTCATTTAACTTCTGTATTTGTAATTACATGAATTATGTCTCCTTTGACAGATGAGTCACTCATTATAATAAGGTAATCGTTCCTCAGGTGGGAGAATGTCGGAGACATGTATTTTTTATGTTTGTAATTTCAGTCATGGACTATAGGATTTTTAGAAAAATATGTTAATGTCAAATTATAACTTAAAACGTCAATTGTGCACTTGGTGTGTATAGTTTCAACAAAGTATATATTAAATAAAGTTTGTACCAAGTAACTGTATGTACTCTTGAAGAACCTGGTGTCCTGATGTTCTGCTGGTAGCGTTTCATTCGGGGCACAACACTGATCTTGTAGTTTGGTCTTGATTTGTTCCTGGTATTCGGTTCGATATTGCTCTATAGATAATTTGTTACTATTCCATTTCTCCTTCTTTTCTTCTTTTTCATGTACGTTCTGGAGATTCTTTGTCGTATTTTGGCGTGCAATAGAAAGTGGTCTGAGGCACAACCCGCCTCTCTTTTGCATCTCACATCCAGCAAACTTGTGGCGTGTCGACTGTCAATTAGCAGGTGATCGATTTGATTGGTAACAGTTCTGTCTGGTGAGGCCTATGTCCTTTTATGGATGGGTTTATGTGGGAATAAGGTTCCTCCAACTCGGAGTCTATTGGCAGCAGCAAATTCCACTAGCCACAATCCATTATCATTGCACTCCTCATGTAGGCTGTGTGCACCAATTGTTGGCATGAATATAACCTCCTTGCCTACCTTGGCATTGAGGTCTCCCAAGACGATCTTCATATCACTGAGATTACAATTATGGATTGCCTCTTCGAACTTGGTATAAAAGTGGTCTTTATCGTTATCTTCTGCATCTTCTATTGGGGCGTACACACATATAAGGGAGACATTGTAGAAATTACATCTTATTCGCATTTTGCACATTCTGCTGTTGATTGCATTGAAGTTTATAGCTTTGCCTAATATTCTGTTGTGGACTAGGAAGCCTGTACCCTGTTCATGTCGTCCCTCATCATTTCTACTGTACATTAGAGTATGTGTCTTCATTTTTACTATGTCCTTACCTGGCCACCTTACTTCTTGCAGAGCTAATATGTCTATCTTATATGTTGCCATTTCGTCTAGTACCTCAAATAATGCGCCGGGTCGATAAAGGCTTAATATGTTCCATGATCCGAGATTCCATTCCGTTTTTCGTTGCTTAGGTCGTTTTCGTAAAATCCGTCCATTGTTCCGAGGCTGTTGTCTAGTTTTCGTAACAATGGTTTTTCTTACGGCATGCGGTTGTTAACCAACATGCCAGCCCTCCTCTTTTGCTTGGGCTTGGGACCAGCAGGACGCCGCCGTCCTGGCGGGTTTTCTACATCTAATATAGACATTTTCTTGAATTGAAAATTAGCTTCAACCGCTTCATTGCCGTTTAGATAATATTGGCACAACCCATCGTTTGCGACAGTGTCTGGAACACAGCTTATGCAATGGTTGTTTATTTCGTCAACATTTTGCAAATGTACAGGCAGCTCCGCTGTTGCTTTTCCAACTGCATTGAATATTTTTAGATTTTTCTACAAGATTTTAGCATCAGCATTACTAAGTTTTTCTGCAAGAAAAGCTTTCTTTTCAGCTGTAACTGAAAATTAGAATATTGCTGTATAATTTGGAATCCTAGTTTGATAAATCAAAATTAGGTACTTGAAAAGGTTCCAAGTAAGTTTCTATAATATATATTTATTTTAAACAACACGGTTTCCATCCCCATTGTAGTAATATTAGAGCACTTTACCTATGTAGCACATTTCAGATATTTCCTTAACCTTCAAGCGGGCACACTGTCAAAGTTTATGACAGTAGGCTTTAATTTCTGTTATTAGAAATACTAGAAACAGCCATTGACTAGAGAAGAAGCTGAAAAACAGGAGATTTTTTTTAAGACTAAGGAATATGAGGTGGTGGAAAATAATGCTCGTGATTTGAGTGAAGGACTTGCAATGAGACAGTTTTGATAGCTTCTCAGGATGCGGAGAAATGTGAAAGAATAGAAGATGAAGATTTTTATATTGGCAAAAATAAGATGCACTAAAATAAATTTTTATTCTGGTGTATAAGTATTTTATTAAAATAATATCTTAAAACGCGGCTTGGATTATCAGCAATTGCATTAATATATGTAAATTGAATGTCATCAAATTTACGGCAGCGCGACCGCTTGAAGGTTAAATAGTCATAGGCAATATCATATAATAATGTTTTGTTCCAAACTCTGGAATAATGGCAATGCTGTCGCAAAGAATATCGTTAATATGCCATTTAGCTGGATCTGATTCAATGATCTTAATCTAGAGTCATATTACTAGAAATAAGCCTACCTTTACTCCTAATTGATAACTTGCTCTTGCTGAGAATGCTCTTCGACTTCGTGAAGTCTTCATTATTTTCTTAGCTGGTGGTATACAGCAGCACTTTTGCTGTCAATGAGTAAATTTTGTTGTATTGAAATTGCAGCATCACTAATATTTTCACTGTTATCAGTGTAATTTGATGGAGGTAACAATTTGGTACTTGGGGCAGGTGACAAAGTAGCAATGAACGACTCAGATGCGGGACTTTCAAGAAGTGTCTATTTTTAGAATTTGTTACAATAATTATTTTCTCCTTTTCATCTTTTTGTTTACCACGTTTTTTTTTTAAATTGAGCACCGTCAGTTTTTTACTTGCACTACTAATACCACCCATTTTTACTTCCCTCTTCTAAAAGACGAAGGAAGTATTGTAGTCTTGATAAAATATTGTTTTGAGATTCCTTCACATTTTCATATTTCAGGGTCCCTAAATATCCTAAATGATGACAAAACATGATTTCCCAATTCTGTTTGTCTGTCTGTCCAGGGTCGGCTCTAGGGCAGTGTGACTGAATCAGTTGCCATCTTATAGGGAATGCCAAAATCATCAAGAAAATTCAAATATCCCAAACGCCTGGTTTTGCAACCGCAGTTTATATTGAAGAGTATAAAAATCAAATTTATAGCCATTTTTTTCTTGTGTCCTGGAAGTTTTGATCACACCATTTTCACTGTTGATTCCTTCAGAACATACTACATTGGAAAAGTGTGCAGTTTGTTGCTCTACATTGTGTGGGTACATATTTATCTGATTCTATGGTGTTTTTTAATCTAACTACTTTTTAAATATATACCTTCCCTGCGAATAAATTTGTAACGTCATAAATTCAATTCATTCGATAAGTTTCGTCAAGGGCACTTTTGCAACATTTTTTACGTTTTTAATTATTTTTGCTATAGTTTTTAGTACATTTAGAATATCTCTGTCATTGTTTTAAAGGTGGAACAGTAGTTCCACTGGCTAAATGGTTATGATTCTTTGTGCTATTTGATAAAATTCTTTTCAAAATATACGTTCAGTTTTTGGTTAATCAAATTAAGCAAAACATTTTTCCTTTATATTTTAGTTTTTGTGAGAGTGCATTTTTCTTATCTTTAGTTTCTGCATAAGTTATCTCTGATGGACAGAAATGTTATTAATGAAGTAGATTATATTAACCTTGGTGATACTCCGCTGATACATTGTTAATAAATTACCTACTGAAATTGTAAATTGTTTGAAAGAGATAATTTTAAATTAATTCATTTTGATATAAGAAGTAGTAACATTTTTTATGAAATAATGCTTTATTGCAGAGGTTACAGTCAACTTTTCAAGTAATCATTTTTACATAATCTTGGCAAGAGACTGATACTGGACCTTACCTATAGTATACATGGATATAATTTATATGATGGAGCAAAATTTTATTAGAACGATGGCTGTTTTGTGTATATTAAAAAAGCGTTAGTAGTTAATGGTTGCGACATTAAATATAGTGAATTTATTTTACTAGAATAAATTTTGTAATGAATAATTTTAAGTTTAATGTTCTTCGATGCAGCTTCTTTGGCTTGTTGGTCTACTTCTTCATTACCTTGGATTTTTGTGAGTGATGGGATCCATATAAAACTTATTGTTTTGGTTTTGGTTTCAATTTTTTGTCGGAGTGCGTGGATTTCTTTCACATATTTGTTTTGGGAGTGGGTATTAATTAGTCCTTGAAGGGCACTGAGAGAGTCTGTGAATTATGATGGCTATTCTCCAGGATATATTTAAGACCTTCTTTTATGGCGTATAGTTCTGCACTGTATATGCTGGAGAGGTCTGGAAGTATGAACTGGAAGGGTCTGGAAGTTTGAACTGGAAGGTTACGTCTTTGTGTTTGAAGGCACATCCAACTACGTCATTCATTTTAGAACCATCGGTGTATAAGACTTCCATCTTTGGAGTGTTATTAAGGATATCGTATAAGAAATTTCGGTATATGACGGGATTTGTAGAGGTTTTTGGAAACTTTGCTACTTCTAGGTTGATTAAAGGGGTACTGATGGTATATGGAAGTGGAGATGTCAGCATTTGGGTAAATAGTGGTTGGAGTTCAAGGTCGATAAAGAGGTGATGTGCACGAATCTAAGAACCTCGTTAAAATACAAACTTTTCACAAAATGGAATCAAGAATGGATGCGAATTACAGAAACCAAAAATTATTATACACCATTCCCTCCTGCTAAATGGACTAATACTAATTTAACAAGAAATGAAGAAACAGTCATAGCACGTCTCAAGGTTGGCCATACCAGGTTAACCCACGACTACTTACTACAACGAAGCGAACGTCCAATATGTGAACAGTGCAACACAAACTTAACAGTAACACATCTTCTATGTATGTGCCCTAAATACGAAGAAGCACGCGCAAAATATTTACTCGGAGGAAACCTACACACGTCATTCTCCAAACCAGACCAGCTACTGCTATATCTTAAACACATACAAGTGTTTAATTTACTGGGATGTATATAACTATAATTACCAACTGTAACCTAGTGCCATAAGACCTTGTTGTTGAGGCACTCAAATTTCTTAATAAAAAAAAAGTTTAATGTTATTTGTACCTACAGATCACCAGCTAGCAACAAAGAATTCTTTTTTAAAAATTTACAACAAATTTATTACACAATAGCTCTAACTAGGGAATATTAATATAAATAAGTTCTAAGTATGTTGATAGCTATTTAAATATTTTTAGCAAACTTGGCTATGTACAGGATGAGCAAATTTCGATGTTTTCACAGGGAGTCTCGATAACTATAGGAGCTATGGAAAAATTGAGGCCCCAGTCTCAATCTCCTTTTTCAAGAAAAGGTTATTGGTGCAAATCAAAATTGGTTATCATCTTTATCATCTATATCTCGCTTATTTATGAAAATAGAGAAAAATAAATTCTACATTCTTCAGGAACTTTTTTGATGAGAATGCAGTGGCTTAGTAAGTTCTTCAAAAAAAGTTTTGCATTTCAAGTTATACCATAAGGTTGTATTTTGTTATATGGAATAAATAGTTGGCTGTGCCATCATAAGGAAACGGATTTTCTCTCCATTCCAGTGATATATATCACATGGGGCCAATTTATTCATTTTCACTATATTATAGCAAAAACTCACAATTTATTTCTTCATTTTCTATTTGAAGGCTTGTCATTTAGAATATACCTGATTAAACAAAGTATCTGTCATTGTGTTCTTACAATATGGACCGTTTAATTGACTTAATTAATCACGTAAACGTCAACGTTAACGACATATTCAAAATTAGTCATGTTAGATTGTTGCTTACAGGTAATCTTACACAGTTTAAATGTGATGTATCGTATTAAGTTAATTTATTTGCGTCTATGCGCAGGCGCCAACGTGGTTGCCGGGGAAACGGCGCGGATGGTTTTGGGGGGATCGAATGATAAAATAGGAGTTCCATGTTTTTGTTACCAAAAATGTATATATGTTTAAGAACACAGAAATAAAGGTGTTGGTTGGACGAGTAAAAGTTTTTCGTCACATCTGCCATGTATGGTATACATCCTTACTCAAATTAGTAAGCGATGTATCAGTAACAACAATAACTCCATATTGAATCTAGGAAAAACTTCTTGTGTTTACTTTTACCTAAGGAGACCAGCTTTGCCCCATTTATTATTCAAGTGTGGAAACATCACCCTAAAACCAACAAATGGCTTTAAATTTCTTGGCAAAAATCTCCATGAAAACTTAAATTAACATGCACAAACAAATAGCATTTGTTCCAAACTAAGCAAGGCATTTTTTGCAATGCAAGGCATTAAAAGCTACATATCAAAACCTTATCTCATTGAGGTTCACTATGCAGTGGTGCAGTCTCACTTAAGCTATATAATTTAATAGTTTGGGGAAAAGCTGATCTTTCTGGAGTGTTTATAATACAATACAGAAACGCATTCTTTGCATGATGTTTACCATTAATAAGCGCACATCTGCAAGAAACAGTTTTAAAACATGCACTATTTACGATATATGACTTATTCATATACAAATGCTGCATGTGGGTAAAAATGTGAGCATCCCTCTAATATTCAATAGCGACATTCACAGCTACGATATGAAAAGTAATAACAAGTTACACATATTTCAGCACAACAGAAATCGCTTTACACAGGCACCTTTGTTTTGGCGCTATCAAATGTTTAACAAAATTGCCAGAGTAGCTCAGGTGCATTAATGATATAAATTTGGTTAAGCGAGAATTAAAATCTTTCTTATATGACAATAATTTCTATGGAATCAAGGAATTCCTTAATCATGAGTGTTGATTACTTAACACAAAGGTAATTGATTTATTATAGGTATTTACCTAGGTTAAGTATGTTACATCCTTTGTTATAAGAGAATAATAATAATAATAATAATCTTTATTTAGCAATTTGCTAGTATTTCAAAATAAACACAACAAAATTTAACAAAAGAAAAATTTTAAATGAATATAAAAGAAACAGAAATATATATATATGTGTGTGTGTATTTGCCTATACTATAATATAAATTAACACTGTAGCAGTCTTTGCCTTAGAGATCTTTTAAAATGTCCTACGTTGGTAATTGCCTTAATATCTAATGGTAATTTATTATATTCACTAATGCCCAGTACAAAAAGTGATCTTCTTCCTCCCTCAGTATTGGCAAATTCACATCTTATGTCATTTCTATGCCTTGTTGAATAATTATGAACGTCGCTTCCCAAGCAGATTTTTTTATTTAAATAAACCGGTGTTATCGACATCTTCATCTTATGTACCATTGTCATTGCACTCAAATAAATCCTCTGCTTAATAGACAACCATGACAAACATTCTAGCATACACCGGATGGGAGTATATCTGTTACACCCAATTATCGTTCTCATTGCTTTATTTTGTAGGATTTGCAGCGACTGTATGTCCCCCTTGTCCACCAGAAATAACACAGTACTACAATATTCTAAATGAGGCAACACTATACTATTATATAAAGTCAGTCTTGAATTATAAGATAAATATACGCTTACTCGCCTCAATTGTCCAACCTTTTTGCCAACTTTTTTACATATATAGTCTACGTGATATTTGAATTTAAGCTTAGTCTATCCATACCCCTAAATATTTATATTTATCCACTTTATGTATTACCTCTTGGTCCACCTTTATACCACAGTCTTCTCGGTCATTACTTTGTTGTTTACCCAATATCATACACCTACTTTTATCCGTGTTTAATTTTAATTTGTTAGTTTTTAACCACAGATTAACTTTCATTAGTTCCTCATTTAAAACATGCACAATGTTATCCACCTCGTCACCTGAATAATAAATAAGTGTATCATCAGCAAACAGATGTATAGAACAATGCTGTATGGCATTTACAATATTATTTATATAAACAATAAATAGCAGAGGGCCGAGAATACTGCCTTGGGGTACACCATGTTCTGTCTTTAAACTATTTGATTCACTATTACCAACCCTTGTAATCTGATCTCTATCAGTCAAATAACTTTCAAACCAACTCAACACCACACCTGTTATACCATACGATCTCATTTTGTTTATTAACACTTTTCTGTTAACTGTTTCGAAAGCACGCTTAAAGTCAAAGATACACAGCAATCACTGTCTTTCCTGTGTCCACTGTTTGCTTCCATTCAGATATTACCAGTTGAAATGCTGTTTCACATGACCGCTTATCTTTAAAACCAGATTGTTGATCGACTAATATGTTCCGCTTCTGTATAAAGTCTAAAAGTTGTTCATAAACAATTTTTTCCATAATTTTGTCGCACACAGATAGTAAGTTGATTGGTCTAAATTCACTACAATCCATTGCCTTCTGAACTTTTGGAATTGGTACCACTGTTGACTTCTTCAGCTTGGTAGGAAAAACACCTTTTGATAGACTAGTATTTATCATATTTAGTAAAGGATACCCTATAGCATCGATCAGTTTATGTATAATCACCAAAGTTAATTCATCTGGACTATTTTTCTTTTTAATGGATAAGATAACTTTCTGAAGTTTTTCTAGACTAATGGGTTTAAAAGTATGAAATTCTTCATCGATTTGATAATGAATGTCGTTCACATCTGACTGTTGTACGTTTTCAATACTATCAACTATAGTTTTGATACTCTCTATAAAATAACTATTAAATGCATTGGCTACATTCTTATCACCTGAGATCAATATTCCATCTCTCATAATTTGCTTTATTACTACTTGTTCTTCACTTTTTATCAACGATTTTAATACTTTCCATAATTTTCGTGGATTTTGTCTGTTGTCTGCAATAGCCCTTTCATAGTACTTTTTTCGTTCTTTTCTTAACATTTCTGTTAAAGAATTTCTTACTTTTTTATACCTGTTCCATTCGTCGGTGCTATTTGTTATTTTACACCTTTGATATATTTCATATTTTAATTTCCGTTGTTGTCGTACCTGCTCGTTAACCCATGGTAACTTCCAAACATAACCATCTGCTGCATTTACTTTAGGTGCATACATATCAAGGGCTGCTATTACGTTATTATATACAGTATTAAATAAATTGTCTACATCGGTACTATTATACTGCCAATCCATATCCACCAATGACAATGCAATCATTCTCATATTGTTATCATTCAGTTTTCTATTCAGGACTGAGCAATTATTTGTAATCTCCACCTTGCTTTTCAAGTATACACATAGAGTTTCTTGGTCAGTTAAGATTTCTTCCTCTTTAACCTCTACTTTCAGGTCTGGAATATTTGTTACTACTAGATCTATCAAAGTCTTAGAATTGCATGTCACTCTGGTTGCTTTTGTTATTACTTGTTTCATTCCTAATAAATTAACCTCATTAACTGACCTATTTCTATAAAAGTCATTTTCAGCAAACCAATCGATGTTAAAATCTCCCATTATAATGCAGTTCGATCTCTGTAATACTTCATCATCAAACCACTCCGATATAGCATCTAAGAATGTATTTGAGGCACTACTGGGTGAATGGTAAATACTTGCTAGATAGTATTCAATTCCACTGTACTTGAAGTTAATTATTAAATACCATGTGTTATTCTGAATAACATATTCCTTATACACTCGAAACTGAATTTCAGATCTAATATATATTGCAACACCACCTGTATGTCTGCTATGTGAAACAGACTGAACAAAAGAATAGTTCCTAATTTTTAGTTCGCACACGTCAATGTCCTCAGTTATATGAGTCTCAGTCAAACACACAAGAAGGGGCTTTGAATCAATTACATAATAAGATATTTCATTGAAGTTTGTTGTGAGACCCTGCGAGTTAATACACAAAACCCCACTATTCACAGTCTTTTTTGCTTTAATTGCTATGCTCTATAATTTGTTTTATTCTTTATAGCTCCTTCAATTTTTTTTCTCACCGGACACTCCATATTGTATGATGCATGATTCGCATCCAGATCCAACCTATACTTTGTGTTAGACTCAGTACAATTAATGCACTTCATTTCACTACTCTCACACTCTCCGGATTTGTGAGATTCGGATCCACATTTGTGACAAACTTCTTTATTTTTACATTCTGCTGCAAAGTGGTTAAATCGTCCACATTTATAACATCGCATTACATTAACGTATTCGTAAACATTACATCTGTTCCAACCAATATTAAGTTTCGCTTCCTTCATAATTTCACCAAATATCTCTCCATTCAACTCCACAATAGCCATATACTTAGTTTTCATTTTCTTTACAGCCAACACATTAATCGTTTTAAAATCTTTTGTAAATTTATTCTGCTTTACGATCGCCTCCGTAATTTCCTTCTTCGTTAGGTTTTCTGATAAACCAATTATTTTTACCTTTGGATTAATTGCTTTTGGTATTTTTACATTGTAACTCTGTCCTAATGCTTCCTTCACTTCCTCTTTCAGCTTTTCCCTATCATCATGAGAATTACATGCAACAACTATTCCACCATCTTTTAGTGTCTTAATTCCCTGTATTCCTATAGATAACTGTTGCGGTTTAATTTTATTCATCAGTACTTCTTTTGTTACTCCAGCTTCCTGTACTACCCTTGGTTTAACTACAATAATCTCATTACATTCTTTGACTTCTTTAACAACTTGGCTATATAACTTATTCTCTTTTTTATCCCCTGTAGATGAGTTACTCACTGTGTTTTTGATTTCCTTCAGTTCTCTTCTTATTACATCCATTGATTCAGCTAATTTGCTTATGCCATTAGCACATTCCACGCACACTATTTTTAAGACCCGATTTTTTAAAGGTAAACACCGATCTTCCGTGGCTGATAAGCCTAAGCATTTCTTGTGCATAGGCAGCTTACAAAAATCACAAAAGCAGTTCTGATCACTATCTTCTACTTCATCTTTACATATTTTGCAAGTCATCATGTAATCAATCACATATCCATAACCTCAAAAACTGTATTTCT
>CALNHX010013328.1:0-18106 GCA_940337035.1 Agriotes lineatus
GATCAACAACAAGATTTTAAGATATTTCAATTTAAGGACAGAATTTTGAGGTTGAAACAATAAAGAAGCCGACCTGCGATTGACTAATAAAATAATCGATGGTAGTAAAAAATCGCAGATCAACCCCCCTACGGTTTATACACCACGGCAGCTCCGAAAACTCTTTACTCACCGCGATGGCCCTAACTAACTCAAATTTCGGCGGCCTTGGATCGTAGGTTCAAATCATCAGCTGTGTGCCCTGGAATGTCTTCAAAAAGTAAAAGGAAATGAGCGCCAGAAATCAACAGATTTCGAATAATAAGAAAATAAGCTACAAATGACTAACGTTTAATTAATAAGTAATAAAAAGTCTTGAAGTGTCAGTAGTAAATAATCAGGATAATTAAAATGCAAATAATGTGATAACAAAATTGTGTACGTAAACTGAAGGTTGCGACACGCATAAAATCAAGAACCCCTTTCGGGTTATTTTAATAACTTTACCAACAAATCATTCGTGAGATAAGCTTATCACAGTCATTTAATAAATCCTTCTGTTTAGGCTATTGAAAATAAAAAAGCGTGACTGTACCTTTTACAGAGGGTCAATACACATCAAAATAGCAACTTTTAAATAATGAGCATAATTAAATATAAGCATAAAAATTTAAATGTTAAAACAAGAGCATGTATGAAATTGAACGTTACATGTTAATAATTGCGGAACGTGTGAATTTAAATTCCAAATAATTACTGGTTAAAATGTATAAAAGTAAAATCCAGGTATTGAAGAGTACGATAAATCCCGGAATAGCACAAACTAACCTCGCAACATAAGCTGGACGTAAACTCCGTGGATGCACCAAAAATTGCTGCGGAAGCATCCTCAAAAGGCCAGCAAATACGCCAAACCCAGCAGGTGTCGAAAATGCGATAAGGCTAGCGCCTTGGCCTCCGAGATAAACTCGTGGTTGAAATTGGTAATTAAGAGCTAAGAAAAAATTTAATTACTATGCGAATAACAAAACAAAAAAGCGCCATCATACATGAACATAATCAGCCCATAGGAAACATACACTGCTCATTATATTAATTGAGCGCACGTAATTTGACTTGAACAAACATTGTTTAACCACGCCGGTGACGGCGGGCCAAATATAACAAGTGCCGGGTACGAACAATTCGAGCCCAAAAGAAGGCTCGCACTCTGATAAGAGATAGCGCGGGTCGAGAGTTCATTGCGCGAAAGAAAGAACTCGAACCAGGTACAAAATGCGCTGGTTTGGAAAATTACGAATTCGAAATGCAAAGGATTTATAATTCAACTAAAAATATATAGGTTAAGCCTGAAATAATTGGATAACTGGCGAAACAATTAGGCGAAGCCAAAAAATTGTTTCAAGGTTAGGTTTAGCTATTTTCTTATACTTAATATTATTCGCCTTTTTCTATTTTATCTTTTAAATAGTTGGCTGGCAATGCTTTTTCTTGTGTTTGGTCACGCTTTCGCAGAAATACCATGTCAAATACGTGTTGATGTTGAGTTGGCTCAATGGTTTTGACGAGGTTTATTATCAAATTTCCTGTTTGTGTGTATTCTATTTATTTAATTTACAAATTTTCAAATTACGTATATAAGACAATCGCAACAATTATTGCTGTTGTTAATGTTTTCGATAGGGATGCAAAAGACGTGATAGATCATTTACAAAATTGGAGGTTTTTGAAAAGAGCTAATCGTTGCCGTGCATGAACTGGTGGATAAGATTGTATCCGGCAACTGTTATAGTTGTAAAGTATACTTTTCGATGATTTCGGAGGCATCCACGGCCATTGTCATTATATAACGAACGACTTCGGGGATTGGACCGTCTTATTGTTGAGATAGAACAAAAGGATTTCTTTGACTGAAGGTTCTTCCTTGTAACAAATACATTTGAATCTTGCTCAGGTCTTTCAGCTAACGTACTGTTGGTTCGGTTCGACGAATATAACGTCGGTGGACTCGTGAAAACTATTTTCAAATTCACATTTTCATCAATTTGAAGGAGCTGGTCATGTTTTCAGGTGTATTAGTCAGTAGTGATGAGGAGGAAGTATCAGCGTGAATGTTTGATATGAAAGCAGTGGATCTTGGGCTTGTGAACGATTGTTTTTGTGGCTAACAGGACTGTCAGCAACTTGCGAGGTTCTATCCAAGTTAAGTCTGGAAGTGATATAAATTTTGGCTAATTTCAATAACTGGTACTCACACAAAAGACATAGTATGTTAGTGGACTCAGCTCAAAACCTTCTCTAGATGTTTGAGAGACATTCTCGCAGAGCATGTTGATGAATTCATTTGACGATAAGAAATCGGGTATCAAGCCAAATTTTAGAACATTATCCGCAGTAAGGTTGTTATGTTTTCATAATTTACTTACAATTACAGGGTAATTAAAGCAATTAAATTAATAAAACATGGTTAATATTTCAAGTAAATGCATTAACAACTACGCTTTCCTTTGCCCTGGGCTAGGAAGATGCTTATGGATGTTAGAAGTCGATGACATTCGAAAGACTTCCCTTTGATATTGGCATGGGTTTTCATTATGAGTAATTTCTGAATGCTAGAAGTGGATGGACTTTAAACGATATTTACTTCCCCACAGTAATAATCTATGGATTGTGCATTCATAGTCGGTGTGGAAGTGTATGGGCTTCTGAATACTTCTCCGTCATTTATATCAATATCATTATCTGCAGTCATAAAACTACAACAACTTTTCATTATTTTATATTAATACTTTCATAACTGTGTTATAATTAAGAAACAAATAATTTAAGATATTAGTAAAGGTCTAGGACAACTCGCCACGGCCGAGTCACCGCCGCCAACTCGCCGCGGTCATCTCGCCGCCCGCCCAGTCGCCGTTGTACCAACTCGCCGCTGTACCAGCTCCCCACGGCGAATAATTACACTTTCACAAAAACGTAGGTATTTGAATAAACACTAAACGTAGATGAATGTAGACATTTATTGAATAATTAGTATAATAATATTATAGAAATGTATTTTACAGACTATCTAATGAACCAATACTTGATTGGTTCGAAGATAATTATGTTGGACGAAGCAACAGATGCTGATATACATTCCACATTTCATGTGGGAATATAGGGGGGGGGGGGCATTCCCACGTCTGTTCCTTCGTCGAACATAATTATTTTCGAACCAATCAAGCATTAGGTATTGTCTGTAAAATACATTTCTATAATTATACTAATCATTCAATACAGTTCTACATTAATCTGAGTTTAGTGTTTATCCAAATACCTACCTTTTTGTGCAAGTGTAATTATTCTCCGCGGCGAGTTGCTACAACAGTGAGTTGGTATATCGGTGTGTAGGCTTGCGCCGAGATGACCACTACGAGTTAACCGCGGCGAGTTTTCCGCGGCAACTTGTCCCATTTTGGTTAGTAATATTATACTTTTGAGAAACAAATATAGATGAAGTAAGTGAATTTATCTTCTTTCCATTTGCAGTTAATTTTTTTTTTTTTTTTTTTTTTATTTAGATATTAGCTGGCTCTGCAAACAAGATGCAATACACGGCTTTGGTACAATGAAGAAACTTATGGCTAGGAGTACATTAATTTTTAAGAGAGGATTAAGTGAGTGTATTCACACCTCTAGCTTACAACATTTAGGTTCTAATATTACTTAATGCTAGTTAATCTAGAGTAGGTCTTGTGGTAGCTTACGCTTAATCCTTGAGTGTATGTTCTTTTGACCGAGGTTTAATTTAGTTGCACTTGTACACATCACTAATTTTTTAAAAAAGTTACTGCTTAGTTTGTGAATGTAGTCTGAGATTAGTGGAACACTTAACTCTTGGTGTATTTGGCTGTTGCGTATGAACCAAGGACAGTTAATGGCAAGACGTAGCACTTTGTTTTGCATGGTTTGAAGTTTCTTCAATGACGTTTTGGGCGCGTTACTCCAAACTGGGCATGCGTAAGTTAATATAGGTCGGAGAATGGCCTTATAGATTAATAGTGAACATTCAGATCTAAGATGGGATTTTCGGTTGATCAAAGGGTACAATAACATGAGTCTTGTGTGACACTCATTAATTTTTTTATTTAGGTGTAATCCCCAGTTGAGTTTTGCATGTAAATGGACTCCTAGGTACTTGACTGCAGCATCCTTTGGGTTCCATGGAATGTCATCGTTGTTTAGTCTGATTGTTGGGAGATGGGTATAACGTTTGAGTGTAAACATTTTTGCTTGTGATTTGGTAGGATTGATTTTTATTTTCCACTTTTGATACCATTCACACGTTACGTTTATTGCATTTTGTAGTCGTTCTATTGTTGTTTCAATTGTAGTACCCTGCGTTAGGATCGCCGTATCATCGGCAAACATGGCTAGTGTTGAATTGTTTACTGTGGGCAAGTCATGTACATAAAGATTAAACAAAGTTGGTCCCAAGAGGCTCCCCTGAGGGACTCCTGCCTTTGTTGTTTTGACGCTAGAAAGTGTTGCGTTAATTCTTACTCTGAACGTTCTATTGCTCAGAAAGGAGTCTATAATTTTTATTATGTAAGCCGGGATGTTTAGCATGATCATTTTATACAAGAGTCCTTCAAGCCAGACCTTATCAAAGGCTCTTTCCAGGTCTAAGAAGATTGCTGCGGTGTATTTCTTTTCTTCAAACCCCTTCTCAATTAGTTCTGTTAATCTAATAAGTTGGTGAGCTGTTGAGTGCGACCGTCTGAACCCAAACTGATGAGGCGGAATGACTTCATTTTCGATTATAAAGTCTTGCAGACGAGTGAGAATCACCTTTTCCAGGAGCTTGGCTAGGGTTGACAATAAACTAATGGGTCGGTAGCTATCAGGGTTGTGCCTGTTTTTTCCAGATTTGTAGATTGGTAGTATGTTCGCAGTTCGCCAAGATAGTGGAAAGTATCCTAGCCTCATACATCCATTACAAATTGAGGTTAGGTAGGCTACTGCTTTTTTGGATAAGTGTTTTAATATTTCATTGTTTATCAAGTCTGGTCCAGGGGACTTGCGTTTAGAAAGACGCTGTATGTATAGCTTGAGTTCTTGAGCAGTCACAGGTGTTATTTCAGTAGTCTCCCGTACATGGAAATCAGCTATAGTGTTGGCTATTTGGGTCGCAAGTATTGCAGTTAATTAATAGATTTCTTGTCGTAATGTCATAGACGTAAAACCTTTATTTTTTAAAAGATCCTTTATCTAATAGACGTGTCTGTCCGGGACGCTGTTTGTCTGTCTGGGAAGCTGTTTCAGCAGCCAAACCGTAAGAGATAGAGAAAAAAGTTATTAAAGTTATATGTTTGGAATGGTCATATCAGGTCAGGAACCGAATTTCAGTCTCTAACACTAATTATTATCTTAATTATATCCTAATCCTAACTTTTTAGGTTAGATTCTAGGCAAATTTTATCAAGGCGAATGCGACTGGTAGTTTGCTACCAACAATGACGTCATATACGTACGTGTGGTGAATACGCGTTCTATTTGCAAAACGGTCTTTTTTTGTTTTATTAAATGAGACATTTGTCTCACTGGACTGCTAGTATATACTAATTCGTTGTTCAAACGTCTGCCTTTTGGAGTTTTATTATGCGAATACATTTTCGATTTTTCTTGATTAATTTCGAAAGCAGAACACAACAAAACACCTAGTACTTCCTAGTATACTCCTTTTCTTAAGGTGGCGGGATTTAATATGGACAAACGAAATTCCAATTTCCAACTAAATATTTCTCCATTGGTGTTTTGAAAATTAAGCCAGTAATTACTCAAACATTACCAACTGTTGTTGGGCTGCTGTTTAAAAATCAATTGCCTAAAAATTACATAAGTAAAAATCGTCTTATTTAAATCGAAGTACCTTAATCCGCATTCTTATTACTGCAAATATATTCAAATTACATATTTCACTCTGTAATTGTACTGTACCTTGGTGACAGTAAAACCTACCGCACCCTACAACTTAACATTTTTACTGCCATTTTCAAGTAAAAACTTTAACGGTTAAGTAGTTAAATATTTAATTACACGTAATAACTAAAGCTACGAGCTTGCTTTTAAAACTAAAATACTGCTTTCCCACAATATTAAACGTCGAGAAGGTGCCGAGATGTCCATCTGCGAGATACCTCATTTATACGCATAAGAAAAATGAGTGACTACTCTCAAAACAAGAATTTAACCAAATCTTATCTAATCTGAGTTATTGCAAGGAATTTCGTAGGACTCGCTGGTAAATATTCGGTATTAATTAGCAGTTTGTAATTAAGACATCACAATCCTAACGGTATGCAATAGAACACGATGTTATAAATTTATTTATCTCCGAGATAATGATAGAAATTAATTTACATTAAAGGTGTCTAAACCTGTTTACGTCTAAGAAGCGTACAGAAATGGACTTACCTAAATAGCTAGCTGCAGAAGAATTTAAGCACACTGGTTCACTTAAGAATTTTGATTAAGCCAAATAAGGTGACAGGACTGCTTCCATTTTTTAATTGTCTTGATGTATGTCCACTAGATGCATTTCTTACACATTTACATGTGAATCTTCGTAAATTATGAATATTATGGGCAGATGAATTTTTGAAAATATTAAATGTTAACGTTTTGTGAATGATATTGAGCCTATCTTTATGAAATCTTATTTCACATTTAAATTTCAAGGCCGAACATGGTCGATTTATGTTAGAAATCACGTTTATTCATATTGCTGCTCATCAACTAAAGACACAAGAATGTTAATGGTCTCAATCGAAAGTGTTACGTGTAAATTATCGTTTGACAAAAATATTATCTACAAATATACAGGATATTATATAATAGTATATTACATTATAAGACATGAAAGTGATACTTTGCAGATGAGGAGGCTTCTTCAAAGCCTCCGAGTCAAGCATAAACACTTTCATGTTGTGTAAGGTGACCGGTCATCTAGGTAAAGTAAAGTAAAAATTACTAGTCTTGCAAAAATTTCAAAAGTGACGAGTCCTGCAAAGTGACACTTTCAAGATCAAGAGTCTTGATATGACTCGCTTTCTTGATGATTTCAGGAAAACTTAAAGAATATTATAAAATCTAAAAAATTAAACAAAAATTAATAAGGTTCTACTAGAAATCATAGCTTAAAAGGAATAGAAGTAATAGGAAGAGAATTGGGCTCACATTCTGCATTTTAGCTGTCAGTGTATGATATATTGACTATCGTCAGTATACCACCAGTGCCTGAAACATAGGTGTCTTAACACATATCAGCTTCATATCAATGTAAACATATAGGGGAGGGTCGGGATGTTTGGGTCGATTTTCAATGTTACATTTTTATTTGATTTTTGTAACCGAATTTATAGATCAGTAATATGGCATCGCGTAAAGCATATATCATAGAACATGTGTAAGTAATTTGAAATAGAACACTATTCTTTTGAAAAAGTTATTTGAAAAAGTTTCGGGCAAATACATTTGACCCAAATGTCCCGCATGTGGGGAGGTTTGGGTATGTAGTGGGGGATGTTTGGGTATGTAGTCATTTATGTGTAAAATTGTCTTAAGTGATGATAGATAACATCAGGAATATTTGTGAGTAAATAGGGCTCAAGCCAAGGATTAATGAACATGAAGATTATGAAAATAAAAACAATAAAATTGAACACAATAAAAATTTCTTTATAAAAAAATAAAAAATTGAACAGACAGGTTTACAACTCTAAGCTAAAAAAAATACAATACCTAATGGTAATCTCAACGAATGGTAATAATACTAAAAAACATAATATATTAACGCAAATTCTTAATAAAAGTTAAATTAACTCCGAATGCCTTATGTTGCACAGACCGGCTAGTACCTCCAACTGATACTGGAGGTGGCAATCGCAGCACAATATTTTCAAAATCAATGTCATCCAATTTATCTTCATTTTCCGAGAAAAAGAAAGTGAGTGAATTACCTCTCCTTCTCATAAAGTTGACCGAACATTTTTCATCGCTATGTATTCCTTCGACTAGTCCTACATAGTGAATATCAGGCGACACTTTTCGATTACTTTCAGTTGAAAATCTGACCACAATGTAGTCTCCAGTTGTCAGTCCATCGACAGAGTGGTAGAAATCCTTGTCTAGCTCTTCAGGGACGTAATTGGATTCGCCAGAGCTCACATTTGAGCAGCTGAGATCACTATCCTCACTCTCAGATCTTCTTCTCCTTTTAGTTAAAGTCTTGGTCTTCAATGATTGCTTCTGCTGTTTTGCGGTCTCGTTTTCGTCTACATCAGTTAAAATTTTTCTTTTTGCACTTTTTCGAGTCTTCAACAATCTCTCATTTTCCAGTCTTTCCAGCTCTTCTTTTTCGGGAGTCTCCGTTAATATCCTAGTCTTGCCTTGCTTGCGGCCTCTGTTCGTCAGTTGTCTTGGTGGTGCCTTTGGAAATGGTCTTACCATTTCTGGAGTCAGTTTTATGTCGCTCAATATAATAACTCTTGATGTTTTCGGTTTAGCCACAGCTGTTGTTAGTACTGCATCAGGCTGCGATGTAATATTTGATTGGTCTTCTGGTATGTACAGTTCGTTTGGCGACATTCTTTCATGTTCTTGATCGACACTTGCTTGAGTATCATTTGCTTCAGTCTCTGTCTCTATCTCAACAATACTATCACTTTCTGATGCGACATTTTCTCTGTCTGTAACGGATGACGTCAGAAAATCTGCCTCCGAAAATATGTCAGCATCATATGGATGAATTCCTGCTTTCTGAAATCCTGACAGGATGTTTTGTCTTGACATTGCTTTATCGAAAGCAGTGTTGATCAACCCCGGTAGGTGATAAATGGTCAACGTCTTACCAGGATTAGAGGTCATCCAGGTAGAAGCTGCACCGTTGTAGTAAGCCTTGAACGGACCGTATACAGAAATGTCCAAAGGTTGCAGTCGATGGCTACAATGAGGCGGGAAAGTCAGCAGATGCACACCATTTGATTTTGCCAGAGAGACGACATCTAGATTTACATGACTTTCATGATTGTCCAACAGCATCAGACACGGGTTCTCCTTTGTAACTCCCGAATATTTGATGAAATGTTCCAGTACCAGTACAAAATTTTCTTTGGTCATCCATCCGCTTGGATAGGCTAATCCTAGAGTGTTCTCGGGGGCGTTGATAACCATGTGATCTCTAAATCTCTTCAAAGGGAAAACTATGGCGGGAGGCAAAGTATTTCCTGCAGCGTTAACAAAGCAGCATACCGTAATTAATTTGCCTCTTTCTCCGCTTCTCACCTGCCCCACTTGTTTCTGTCCTTTCATGGCAATTACTCTTGGAGGCTTATGAACAGTGGTACATCCCGTTTCGTCCAGGTTGAAGATATTTTCGGCCGAAAATCTATGCTTATCCAATAAATACTTTAGGTTTTCAAAGAACTTGCCAACATTATGTTTGTTGAAGCTTTTCGATCTTCCCAAACTAGTGGCTTCTGGCTGCCTCAACGACAGGTCTTTATTGCGATCCATGAATCCTAACAACCAATCTCGTCCCGCAGATTTGTGTTCATCCCATTCCCGTGGATAAGCAATTCCCAATCGCTTAGCAAACTCGTATGCAAACTCTCTTGTTTGTTTAGTATCTAAGCCATAATGCATTTTACTGCACGTTTGCAAGTATTCGCAAAGAAGTTTCTCCCGTTCCGAATTGAAAACTTGTCGAGATGAAGTATTGGCTTCATATTCGTAATTGTCCTGCTCCTCATCAGGACGGCCTTTAGCATTCTGCACATACCGCTGTAGTGATGAAAAGCTGAAGCCCAAATCGTCAGCCACTTGCCTAATTTTCATTCCATCTTTAAGAACGCAGGTGACAGCAAATTTAATTTGCTCTTTGGTTTTTCGAGACCTGTCAGTCTTTTTACTATATATCCGCGGCATCGTACGTAGCCTGCAATGTAAGAGGAAATAATTGGTAAATGATTGATATAATCACGACATAATACTTGGTGATTTTAGTTGAATAAACGTTTGACCCAAACCTCCCTTATCATGCTGGAGGTTTGGGCCGTGATTCAAACATCCCGCACTTTTCTGATCCATACCTCCCACTGATACAAAATCATAAAAATGTACTCGGATTTCCCGCTCGAAATGAAGTTAGGTTATGTTTTGGTACTGGAATGTTTACTTCAACAACCACAAATTTCAAAGTAAAAACACGTTCGGTGATTTTTCTAATGATAGACAAGAAACTGACATAAAAGTAATTTTTAAACAATCACTTACCTGGTCAGGAAATCGATTTTATCACCGTCGGTATTAATCACTCACAGCGGCGCTGCGGTTGCAACGGAAATAAGTTTTGATATCGTATGAGCCTCCAGTGAAGATAGTTACGCATACATAGAAGGTTTGGAAAAAGCAATTTTGTCATTGACCCAAACCTCCTTCGACCCAAACCTCCCGACCCTCCCCTACATAAAATAGGTTATTCCTGTTTTAGGATGTTTTTTTTTAATAGTAATGAATAGTTTTATAAATTTTAGATGGAAAAAGACTTCAAAATGATTGATCCATATGAAAGAGATCAGCAACGGTTGCTTCAACTGTTTGGTGAAGCTGCACAGTGTTGGACGCATATCAACGTTGTGCAATATTTGCGATTGTTAACCACTTATTATTGTGGCAGAACGCTCATCAGCGTAAAAAAAGTTGTCAAAAACTACTAAAACTGTGTTTTTACTTATTTTTCACTAAAAGTAATAGTTAATCATACTTAAAAATCAGTTGTCTCTCAAAAACTGTACTGCCTAAATTGGTATCTTATAAAAATGTGCACTGTCTCTAGAGTAAGATTAAGTTAATAATATTATTATGAGATTTAAAGCAATTTTAGTTAAAGGCGTCAATAAAATTCGAAGTTGTATAGTATAACCGCCAATCATTTAAACGTGCTTTGAAGTCATTTAACAGGCATTAGTAATGCTTCTACCAAGATTAAAAAGTATAGCTATTTTAAAGATATTTACCGTCATTTGAATCAGATTTAACACCGTTTAAACGATAATTAAACATTTTAAATTAAAATAAAGACTATTTAACATTATTTAAATCATAGAAGCTAGTTAAATGAGCTAGTATGATTTAGACGAGATTTGAACCTATTTTATTTCTAATAACATTAATTTCATAGAAAAATTTAACGAAATAATCTCTGAAACCTTTTTTTAGCGTGATATAAACTCATGCTGTTTAATGAGTAGTTCACCAACCTACAAAATTAAAATTATTACAAAGCGAACGATTCGAGGAACAAGCTCGAAAACTTAGCTTTTTACTGGAGATGAAAAGTATCCAATCTCCAATAAATTGTTTTGCACTGGCAGCTAACTACCTACTTGATCTGCTCTTTAAGAATGGACAGCCAAATTTCGTCTAAATCAACCGAGAAGCACCATATGCCCATTAAACAGCATGGAAAACTTTATGATATTTCAAACCACTTTACCTAAAGGCTTTAATAAAATTATAAATCGTTCATGCGACATCTAAGATCTTTTAAATGTGCTTAAAATCATTTAACCGACATTAGTAGTACTTCTACAGAAGATTATTTTACTTTAAACGATACTACAGTTAATGTTCATTAGATTAATTGCCATTTTAATGTGATTTTCCGTCATTTAAATTAAATTTAACATCGTTTAAACGATATTTAATAACGTTTAAACTGGCAGGAAACCTATTTAAGAAAATTTAAAGCTGCTTTAAGAAGATAGAATGTAATTAAACGAGATAGTATGGTATAGACAACATTAACATCAATATTAATGCGATAAAAGTCTCTTTGATGAAATTTGAACTCTTTTTATCTCGAATAACATTTAATAAATACAGTTAACGACATTTCAAGCCATTTTACCTAAAGGCTTTCATAAAATTAAAAATCGTATAAGCGACATCTACGATTTTTTAACGAGTTTTAAAATCATTTAATCAACATTAGTGGTGCTTTACTGAGATTATGAGTAGGTTAATAGATATTAAGGATACAAGTTTGATTGTACTCATCTTAACGATACGAGTTTGATTGCCAAAACGAGGCGGTGAGCCGAGTTTTGCGGCAATCAAAAGAGTATTTTTAAGTGCCATAGGCAAACGTGTATTGTTCAATATTTAATCTTCATCAATAAATTCTGGTTCAGTGTATTTATTTATATAAAAAGACTGCACTGAGTGCGGTAATGAAGCTCTTAACGATACTAAAATTAGTTTGGTTAATAGTCTATAACAATACTGATGAAGATAAATTAGTTTTACCAAGATTAATAGTCACTTCAATGATGATGTGATTTATGCGTTCAATTATTGTCAATCATTAATTATTTGTAAAATGCAAGTTTGGGACAAAAGCGCGCGCAGCATGTAAAAGGTACAACGGGCACTGCATGTAAGTCCGTACCCAAAGATGCACGCAAATTGTTAATGTTGTGAAGTATACTTTAAATGTTAATAAAGCATGTTATACAAGTCCTCTTTTAATGCAGAACATTACAGAGGTTTAATGTCATTTAAGATTTAAGTAAGATTTCACATCATTGAAACGGTATTTTAAAACTTTTAAATGGAATTAATAGCTATTAAGGCAACTAGTGTTTTACAGAGGATTTAAAAATCGAGGTCGATCATGTTAAAATTCGAGCGAAGCGAGAATTTTATGATCGACCGAGATTTTTAAACTGTAAAACACGAGTTGGCTTCAATATATTTTTTCTACAGCCGAGGAGTTTGTTAGCTTAAATGCCCTAAGGGCTTCGCCCCTCTCCAAAGCGGCCCTCGGAGCTCCACCCCTCTCCAAGGGGGCTCTCGGGACTCCGCTCCTCTCCAAGGGGGCCCTTGGGGCTCATCCCCTCTCCAAGGGGGCCCCCAGGGCTCGGCCCCTCTCCAAGGGGGCTCTTGCAGCTCCACCCTTCTCCAAGGGTGCCCTCAGGGCTCCGCCCCTCTCCAAGGGGGCCATCGGGCTCCGCCCCTCTCCAAAGGGGCCATTGGGGCTTGGCCCCTCTCCAAGGGGGCCCTCAGGGCTCGGCCCCTCTCCAAGGGGGCTCTTGGAGCTCCACCCCTCTCCAAAGGGGCCCTCGGGGCTCCGCCCCTCTCCAAAGGGGCCATCGGGCTCCGCCCCTCTCCAATCGGGCACTCGGGGCTCCGCATACAAATCGGTCCGATATAATAACTGTACTTTTAATCTTCACAAATAAGGTTTTATAACCTCTTAAAGTACTCCGTGCTTTAAATGGAATAGCGTGTTTTATAGACAACATAAAGCACGCCGCATATGACCCTTGGAAACAGTTTAAAATCACGGCTGTAGAAAAAACCTATTTTTTCTACAGCCGTGATTTTAAACTGTTTCCAAGGGTCATATGCGGCGTGCTTTATGTTGTCTATAAAACATGCCATTCCATTTAAAGCACGGAGTACTTTAAGAGGTTATAAAACGTTGAACAACAAGTAACATGTTTATTTATTATTTGTAAAGATTAAATGTACAATTATTATATTGGATGGATTTGTATGCACCGTCGAATTTGTCGCTAGCAGCAGTGCTGGGCTGAGATGTTCTATTATCCAGCAGAGCACTTGAATTCTGGTTTAGTTGATTCGCTTGATCGCCAAATACTGTTTTGGCAATTTTCATTCTTTGTTCAAAGGATTCTTCAATGTAGGACTCCGCTACTTTCGTTGACTCCCACCCTCCATGCTTCTTTAGCCCGGTAATATCACCACCTGTACGTTTTTAAATAATTGTATATTAACACACCATAACAATTAGCTATAAAAATTACCTGAATTAACGAAAAGCGTCGCTGAACTACGACGAAATGTATGCCCTGTATAGCCATTGGGATTTTCCAATTTTAGAAAAACCGCAATCCTTTTTGCTATTGTGCCGAAAGTATTGATGCCCACGGCTTGCCGACTACACTTTCCCTTACAATACTGCAGAAAAAATCTTGACGGTGCATTTGTGGGACGTAGGGCAACATAGCGTCTGTACAAATCAATGGGATTAACACCAAACCCACTGTTAATGATACTAAATCTGCGATCTTTATGAGTTTTGGTTTCACGGATTGTCACATTTAGCACATGTCCACAGTCTGTTATATCTCTGAATTCCAAATTACATAATTCTGCTCTCCTACATGCTCCCGCAATGCCAAAGAGTAAGGCAACCTACGAAATAATAAAATCAAGCACTTTTAAGAACAATTGCCCTTCCTACCTTGATGAACAAATATTCTTCATCTTCGGCAGTTTTTAAAAATGTTTCTATTTCATCCCGTGACAGAACCTTCGATTTTTTTTGACAGTATCCAACGTTCAAGTTTTTTAAGTATGGAATGATGGCACCAAACTTTTCAATGTCCACATTGTCTTTGGCCTTCAATGTAGCCTTAAGCATAGAATATTCTGGCCACAAAGACGATGGGCATAACTTTTGTGACTGAAAACATGAATATATATTGTAGGTAATTAATTATAAAATGCAAAAATTAAATAACAAACTCACCCTCGCATCTAAATATGCTAAAATGACTTCTTCGGACACTATTTTGATACGTTCGTTTGTCATCCATCTTTTAAACATTTCGTAAACCTTTTCGTATGCATCCTTAGACTTTTTGGGCAACAA
The DNA here is from genome assembly GCA_940337035.1 of Agriotes lineatus. NCBI lineage: Eukaryota > Metazoa > Arthropoda > Insecta > Coleoptera > Elateridae > Agriotes > Agriotes lineatus. The sequence goes on from CALNHX010013328.1 coordinate 14,705, forward strand.
ATTACTTCGTAATTCTTGACCTTTTCGTAAAATAGACGCTGGAACGCTTTCAGACATCATTTTTCAATGATTTTTTTTTCAAAATTTGTTGACAATTTTGTTGTTGTAACTATAGCACCCACAGCACTCTCATCTCGTCCCTCATAGAATGAAGTGACAGTTTAGCATCATCAATCAAGCAGTATAATGTCACATTTTAGTGACGTTATTCCTTTGCATTTTGGCTAACAAACTCCTCGGCTGAAGAAAAAATATTGAAGCCAACTCGTGTTTTACAGTTTAAAAATCTCGGTCGATCATAAAATTCTCGCTTCGCTCGAATTTTAACATGATCGACCTCGATTTTTAAACTCTCTGTAAAACACTAGTTGCCTTAATAGCTATAACAATATTTAAAGCTGTTTTCACAAGATACAAGGCAGTTAAACAAAGTAGTGTGGTTTAAACAACATTAACATTCGTTTTAATACGACAAAAGTCGTTTTAACGAGGTTTGAACTCGCTCGATCTTGAATAAATATAATAAAAAAGATTAACGATATTTCAACTCATTTTACCTAAAGGCTTCAATCAAATTAGAATCCGTGTAAGCGACATCTAATATCTTTTAAACGTGCTTAGCAATCGTTTAACCGACACCAGTGTTGCTTTTAACGAGATTAACAGAAGATTAAATTAAGTAACAAACGACTTCCGGGATTAGACCGTGTCATTATTGAGGTCGAAGAACTCAATATTTCGCGCACTTTCGTAAGGGGCTTCATCAGGAGGAAAAGCAAAAGAGCACGGTAACTCAACGTGTAAATCACGCTAGAGGCGAAACTCTTAATACGATAAAAGTTGTTTTAACGAGATTTGAACTCACTTTATCTTAAATAATATTCATTTAATAAAAAAAAGGTTAACGAGTTTTCTAAACATAATGGCTAAATGCTTTTAAAAAATAGAAATCATATAAGGGACATCTAAAATCTCTTAAACGTGCTTTAAAATTGTTTAACCGATATCAGTGTTGCTTTTACGGCAGATAATTTTACCAAGATTAATAGTCACTTCAATGAGGTTTATTGTCATTTAAGATTTATTTAAGAATTAAATAGGATTTCACATCATTGAAACGGTATTTAAACGCTTTTAAATGGGATTAAAACTTATTTAGAACGATTTAAAGCTGTTTCGACAAGATACAAGGTACATAATTAAACGAGGTAGTATGGTTAAAAATACTTTAACATTCGTTTTAATACGATAAAAATCGTTTTAACCTGGTTTGAATTTGTTTTATCTCGAATAATATTAATTCAACTAAAAAAAATAACATTTCAAGTAATTTTATCTAAAGACTCTAATAAAAGATCAGTGTTGCTTTTATCGAAATTAACATAAGATTAAATGAGTTTGAACGATGCTGCAGATAATTTTAAGAAGATTAATAGTGACTTTAAGGAGCTTTAATGTCATTTAAATGAGATTTAACATCGTTTACTTAAATCATATATTAAAATGTTTGAACGGGATTAAAATTTATTTAACAAGATTTAAAACCTTTTTAACGAAATAGGAAGTAGTTAAACGAGAAAGAATACTTTAAAGAAAATTAATATTTGTTTTAGTACGATAAAAACCGTTTTGGCAAGATTTGAATACGTTTTATGTCGATGACAATTATTCGATAAGAAAAATTTAACAAATTTCAAACCATTTTAGCTAAAGGCTTCAATAAAATTAGAAATCGCATAAATGGCATCTGAGATCTTTTAAACGTGCGTTAAAATTGTTTAACCGAAATTAATGGTGCTTTACCAAATGGCTTAGGCCGCACTGTAGATAATTTTAACGAAATTAATAGTCATGTTAAGGGCTTTTAACGCTATTTTAATTAAATTTAACATCAAGATTTATAAATGTTTAAACGGGATTAAAATCTATGTAACAATATTTAAAGCTGTTTTAACGAGATAGAAGCTTGTTAAGCGAGATTTTATGGTTTAAATGTTCCTTTTATTAAGGTGAAAGTCAACGTAAGACTATTTGAACTCGTTAGGTATATCTAGAATAAGATTATTAGTATAACATTTTTATCTTCATCGATGTTATTGCACACTATCTACCAAATTAATTTGAGTATCGTTAAGAGCTCTATTACCGCACGCTTTTTTACGAAATAAATTCTGAGCCAGAATGTATTAATGAAGATAAAATATTGAACTATACACATTTGTTTATAACACTTAACGAAACGATGTTCAAATCAAACTTGTATCGTTAATATCTACAACAAAATTTAAATTCATTTTAGCTCGAAGCTTTAATAAAATTAGAAATCGTAAAACCTTATCTAAAGCGATTTAAATATGATTTAAAATAGTTTAATAATCATCTTATACGGTTCAATGTAGGTTTTAGTCTGTTTATCTGCACTCGATTTTCGGCATATCCTGCTGTTGGTCAGCCCCTTCACTTCCTCAGCTCAACTCTTTCCCCAACTGCCTCTCAGCTTCCTTTCATAGCCTTTCTTTTCTATCGGCCTTATCTCATACGCTACCTATTCTCTCTGCTGCTAGTCTTTACACATGCCCATCTCACCTTAACTCTACCTCTTGTATTAATTGTCTATTGCAGAGAGTTCACTTCCAAATTGATAAGTTCGAAAATAGTTCCGTAAAGATCGGAACAGGCCAGCGGTATCTTGTTACTTATAAATAAGAAATCATTATGGCACTGTCCAGTTTGGTCGGAAGGCAACACAATATAGATCTATTTAAAAACATATTATTCCATGTAACATATGTTAAAATACAATGGGTTTGTACAATTTTTATTCCCAAAAAATGGTAAATATATTAACAGGAGATATAATTAATGTTTTAATATTACCTTAATAGTGGTTGTTGATAACACGGTTTCAGTAGACGAGTGTAGGTAGGTAATTATTTTCTTAAACGCCTCATTAAATGAGTGGGACTGAAACGTAGGTTGGGCCTTAATTAAAGCTTGAATGCTCCTTTTGTTCTTAATTCAGTTTCAGACGATTTGTAATCAAGATCAGGAAACATTATAATTCTTGACTACTGCATTTTTCGTTATCTCGACAATTTAATTGTGTTATAAGTTGTAATTCACACGACGACGGCCAAGCCGAATTTATTGAGAATAGAAAAACTGAGCGAGCTCTCATACAGGGATAGAACACTAAGATTAAATAATGTTTAGCAGTTATTTGAAATTTGTGAGTACACAATTAGTATCTACGAAGAGTTGAAATTCATCATCACAATTCTAAAAAAACCTTTTCTATCGCTTGCACGCATTAGGAATTGGCTAATGCCACCAATCTCGAGTTTCTGGACATTATAATTAAATATCATTCATATTTACAAGTTACCGCATCCATATTAGTAG
>CALNHX010013329.1:0-18076 GCA_940337035.1 Agriotes lineatus
CTCTTTAAAAAATTAAAGTTAATGGCATTTCCGGTAAAACCAGAAGTTGGATATTTTGACTATATCCTTCTGTCAATCCGAAATTATGTTTAATATTCTTGCAACAAGTTTAATGCAAATCCGTTCATAAGTAAAGGAGATAGACACATAGCTCTTATCTCATTGCCACCCGGTATACCTCGCACATGAGATATAAACAACAGTGTTATATCTATGAAAACAATGTAGCCTTACCTATTTGTAATTAAACAATGTTGCCAGTTCTGCTAGTTTTGAAATTAATAAATCTCGCTATATATTCGAAAATATAAGACAAGGAATTTTTGTGTAACTTTTTTCCTACTCAGAATGTGCCTCTTAATAACGTAACATGGAGTTAATACGTAATTTTTGCAGCATATATACAGCGTGGTCCATTAAGTGTGCAACAAATGGGACATTTTTTTATTAGTTGTACAATCAAAATTTAAATACCACCCAAAAGTTAGTGCATGTTCGATAACCATATCAGATGTATTTAGAATGGCTCCAAATCAAACAGCATACGGGCAGGACAAAAATATGAAATTTGTTCAAGAATAAAGTTACCTTATTTCAAAATAAATTGCAAAATTTTATTGAGAAAAGTTGTTTAGAATCAAAAGTTATGCTCAAATACAAAGTCACGGCCTCCTATTCGAATTTTGATTCTTTTTTGTAAAATTTTGTATTATCCCCGTATGATACATATTTTTTATTATTCTGATTTTATTGAGAGTTTTTTCACATGTAAATTATTATTAGTAAAGCATTTGCTTTGTTAAAAAGAATATTTGCGAAATTCTAAAGTTCTGTTAAATATCGTTGCAACAAACATGAAGTGGACACTTAAACACCTAAAAAAATATAAATCCAAGTACATTTTACAAATACGCTTCAAGTTGCTAAAAGTTATTTAAAAGTGATGTGGTTGTGGCTACTTTAAATACATATAAAATCAGAACAATAAAAATATGTATCATACGGGGGTAATACAAAATTTTCCAAAAAAGAATCAAAATTCGAATAGGAGGCCGTGACTTTGTATTTGAGCATAACTTTTGATTCTAAACAACTTTTCTCAATAAAATTTTGCTATATTTTTTTAAATAAGGTAACTTTATTCTTAAACGAATTTCATATTTTTTGTCCTGCCCTGTATATTGTTTGACTTGAAGCCACTCTAAGGGCATCTGATATAGTTACCGAACATGCACTAACTTTTGGTGGTATTTAAATTTCGATTGTATAACTAATAAAAAAATGTCCCATTTGTTGCACACTGAATGGACCACACTGTATATGTCCATAACAATGCATTTTTTATGACACATTGTCCAGATTGGTCAAGGTCATTATTAGACCCAATGTAACATTAAATAACTAAAATCATATAAGCATTGGTATTCTAAAGTCCGTGGTAAAAGATTGAAACAAATGGGCCACTTGTAATTAATGGAACACACGAACGTTAATTAGTTGGAATATTACACTCAACTGTCACTAACTGATATCATCCAAGGAGAACCATGTATTTTTTAAATTGACCAATACTGAACTGATTACCTGATAAACACTTTAGGGATGCTTATCACGCGTGGATGGTGTCATTATTGGAAGTAGAATGTCAAAAAACAAGCAACTTGAGTCTTTTTGCGTTATTAGGTCAATTCTAAATCATAATTCGTATACTTTTTTTATATAATAATCTTCAAAATATAAACGCGTGCGACATACTTACAGGTCACAGAAACTAGATTGACTCTCAAGGTAGGTCATGAAAGGCGCTGTGATCATATATGACGAATTGGCAATATGTGGAAAGTTGTCAAACATACAAAGTTTGGTTACGTTCTAAATGACAAGTAATCAGTAACGGTGGGTAGAGGGATTTCTTTTGCGCAGTGACTAACGTCATGTGACAGATTCTTCGTGTTTTAAAGTGTGAACATTGCTGTTGCTGGGATAGAAGATATAGCAGAGGCTGGTTGTTCAACTTAACACCATTATTGCCGCAATCATTTTAACATTCAAGGACTGATAATACACCATACCGCAATGTTGCGTACGCCTCTGATTTATTGTGTTAATTAGCTTAAATAAGGTTAACAATTTAATGTCAATATGATAGATGTAAAAATGTTACCAATACGAAACTTGGAAATTACTAGATTCTAACATTAGTTCCGATTTTCACCGCGTCTCAATCTAGATTCTGTAACCTGTACAAATAATTTTGCCCATCAAAGTTCTCGTGCTGGTCTCGCCCTTGTTATATTACTAATGATAACACGTACAGTCGCGGTAAAATAAATCTTTGACAATGTTTGTTTCATATGCAGGTTGAGTTAAGAATTGAAGAATATCTCCATGGATTTCCTGCTATCAGAAAGAGTTACAGATTTCAGTACCTGTTAAAGTTTAATGTAACTCTTTCTGATAGCAGAAGATCCATGGAGATATTCTTCAATTCTTAACTGAACCTACATATGAAAAAACATTGTCCCAGATTTATTTGAACACGACTATACAGATTGAGTCATTTTAATCTTTGGACGCGTTTATCCAGTGAGGGAAGCAAGATGGTGAAAAATACCCCGGGACAAAATTTTTCCTCATAAACAGGGACAAATTTTGGCACTAAAATCCACTCCCCCCTCGTACTTTACCTCGCGGGGGCGGGGGGGGGGGGTCAACTTTCAAATTTCAAATGGAACTCCCCATTTTTTCCATGGATTCGGGTTCCTGATAAAAAAAATATGAAATTTTTGCCCGAACAATTTTTCATGAAAATGCTTTCTTCGGTCAGTTTTAGCGCATCTCACAATCCCACCCTTGGCGTTGCCCAGGAACAACGACGTGGACGTGGTGGGATTTTGTTCCCATCGGGGTGCTTTTTTCGCGTGAGTCCCCTTGCCTCTCACGTACGGAGTGCATTTTTCGCGTGAGTCCCCTTGCCTCTCATGTACGGGGTGTTCTCATTAAATTTGCCGGGAGTCAGTGGCTCTCCCCCGCGCTCTGGTCATGACCGTACATCACGAGCGTAGGTCCAATCTAACGTTCTGGAACCTCAATCCTGGAAATTTTTGTCATTTTGGTGAAACATTGACACTTTTGGCCCTGATGACAGCTACCTGACAGCTGTGATAACATCGTGTGGGGACAATTTTATGGCTGTAGACCTGGTAACTCCATATCGAGCGCTAACACTCATATGTGCTGTTTCGGGAAAATGTCCATTCACTGTAGTTCTTAAATAGGGCGGGGGGTCATAATTCTGACCGAAGAAAGCATTTTCATGAAAAATTGTTCGGACAAAAATTTCATATTTTTTTATCAGGAACCCGAATCCATGGAAAAAATGGGGGGTTCCATTTGGAATTTGACCCCTCCCCCCCCCCCGCGGGGGGAATGGATTATGGTGCCAAAAGTTGCCCCCCTTCACCCAGAAAAAAATTGTTCCGGGGTATTTTTCACCATCTTGCTTCCCTCACTGGAAAAACGCGTATAAAGATTAAAATGGCTCACCCGGTATAACCACTTTTTTTTCAGTGACGTCAACCTTCTCTTTTATTTTTAGTTTTTAGGGACTTGTAAATACAATAAGAAAACGTTTTTTTCGAATGAGGTGTATCGCAAACCAATGAATGTTTAGGTATATTTAGTGATATAATAGGGCCCTTATCTTTTGTATACCTACCGATTTATATGAGAAACGAGCGGGAAATGCATACGCTAGAGAAAAACTATCATAAAATAGAGAGAAAATCGTTAAGAATGCGGAGGAAATAATTGAAACTATACATTGATTAAAAATACATAAAATAGCCTAAAACCAACATTTTCAAATTTTAAACAACATTAGACAAAAAGCATTAAAGAAGGCAGTTAAAGGTTGATTAAATAACAAGTTAAACAAAAGTGGGCGTTGTATCCAAAGTGGACGTTATGACCAAATGCGAAGGTGGACGTTGTGACCAGAGTGGGCGTTATGGCGGTGGACGTTGTGGCCAAATGCGAAGGTGGACGTTGTGACCAGAGTAGGCGTTATGGCGGTGGACGTTGTGTCCAAGGTGGACGTTGTGACCAAATATGAAAGTGGACGTTGTGACCAGAGTGGGCGTTATGGCGGTGGGCGTTGTGTCCAAGGTGGACGTTGTGTCCAAATTTAAAAGTGGACGTTGTGACCAGAGTGGGCGTTATGGCGGTGGACGTTGACCAGGGTGGACGTTACGACCAACGCTGTAAAATGTTATTCTCAACAGGCGCCGGTGGACGTTGTGACCAGAGTGGGCGTTGTGGCGGTGGACGTTGTGTCCAAGGTGGACGTTATGACCAAATGCGACGGTGGACGTTGTGACCAGAGTGGGCGTTGTGGCGGTGGACGTTGTGACCAGGGTGGACGTTATGACCAAAAATAGCGGTGAACGTTGTGTCCAACATGGTTGCCATACTAGGTGGTGGACGTTGTGACTAGTGGGCGTTGTGTCCAAGACCCTGATCTAATACCCATGTCGCCCCTCATAAGTACGCCACTGGATATTTAACAACAAACGACAAGTATTTGAAAAATTCCAGTAGAAATTAGCACTATACTTCGCGCAGCGAACAAATAGAGTGGTTTATGCAACACAAATGACATATTGCAAAGCTGACTGGATCAGTATTTTTATACATAATAATTACTAAAGCGTTAGAGATAATTAGACCTAATTTCAGCTGACTTTAAATAATTTTTTGAGATTACTATACAAATAGAAACTTCGACCAACTTGAAAAGCATATGGCATTAGTACACTTGTAATATGTTGGCATGTGGCCTGGTTCTAGCTAACTCTCATTATTACCTGAATATTGCAAGTGCACAAATAGCATGATTTTTAAATTGGTCGAAGTTTCTATTTGTATCATAACCTCAAAAATTATTTAATGTTGGCTGAAATTAGGTCTAATTATAAGGACCGCCATCTCTGATAATTATTATTAAATTGCTGATCCAGTCAGCTTTGTAACATATTATTTGGGTTGCATAAACTACTCTATTTGTTCGCTGCCCCAAGTATAGTGCAAATTCCAGTATAATCACATACAATTGACAACCAATCTAGTATTTAAAGTTGCTCATTGATTGAAATATACGTGAGGTGAATTGTCAAAGGTAATATCACAAAAGGTAATTTTTTTTAGATTTTTCCGTTTACTTGCAAATTACTAGGTTTAAATTTTTCTAAACCAAAACTGCGTTAAAAATTTGAGCAGGTGGTGAGAGAAATTTGCAATAATTTCTATTTAAGTAAAAAAAAACTCTTCAAAATTTTTAGTTTGAGCAGTAGGTATTTGGAAAGATTATTCTATAATATGAATATGACTTCGATTTTACTGTGTTCGACTACAACTTTTTTTAACGTTTTTCACTATTAGTTCGATACTGGAGCTTCCAAAGCGATTGTTATTAATTTTTAGAACGACGCCGATTTGCAAACTCCACTTTGATATTTTGGCGAAAGGTGTGTCAAACGCTAATCACTAAATTGAATTTATGGAAACCAACAATGATTGCCTGAAAACACTGCGGCATTAGTTGTCTTCAAATGCAGTCAATCTTGATTGGCCGTTTCTGACAAGTTGACCAATTTCACTAGTTTGTTTATTATAGTGTTGAATAATCAATAAAATATATAACAGTAATAATCTAGTCAATAGGATTTATTATCTAGCACAAACAAATTACTTATTTTTGGTAGAATTCGGAATTTTTATGTAAGAGGCACACTTTTAAGTGTACGATGGCTTTCATCCAATTTCGGTATGTGGAACACTGTTCATGGTATAAACAGTTAAAGTCCATTTTATTTAATGAAAAATACATGGCGAGGCATTGCCGGTGGGCATTCGGCTTTGTGGTCACGTGCGGCGAAGTGTCTTTCTCGTGAATTCGACATTATGCTCACGCTTCGACAAAGTGGTCCTCTCAAGCATTCGGAATTGTGGCCAAGTTCGGCGAAGTGTAACTCTCGTGAATTCGACGTTGTGGTCACGTTTCGACAAAGTGACCTTTCTAGCATTCGGCGTTGTGGCCAAATTCGACGAAGTGTACCGCTCGGGAATTCGACGTCGTGGTCACGTTTCGACAAAGTGGTCCTTTCTAGCATTCGGCGTTGTGGCCAAGTTCGACGATATGTACCGCTGGAGAATTCGACGTTGTGGTCACGTTTCGACAAAGTGACCTTTCTAGCATTCGGCGTTGTGGCCAAGTTCGACGAAGTGTACCGCTCGGGAATTCGACGTCGTGGTCACGTTTCGACAAAGTGGTCCTTTCTAGCATTCGGCGTTGTGGCCAAGTTCGACGATATGTACCGCTGGAGAATTCGACGTTGTGGTCACGTTTCGACAAAGTGGCCCTTTCTAGCATTCGGCGTTGTGGCCAAGTTCGGCGAATTGTACCGCTCGGGAATTCGACGTTGTGGTCACGTTTCGACAAAGTGGCCCTTTCTAGCATTCGGCGTTGTGGCCAAGTTCGGCGAAGTGTACCGCTCGGTAATTCGACGTTGTGGTCACGTTTCGACAAAGTGGCCCTTTCTAGCATTCGGCGTTGTGGCCAAGTTCGGCGAAGTGTACCGCTCGGTAATTCGACGTTGTGGTCACGTTTCGACAAAGTGGCCATTCGGCGTTGTGGCCAAGTTCGGCGAAGTGTACCGCTCGGGAATTCGACGTTGTGGTCACGTTTCGACAAAGTGTCCAGCCCTTGTTAATCAGATCTTTTCATTTTACACTTTCCACGCAAACTAGACTCTGATCGTGTAAGATCGGGTTCGCAAATACTGCTTAATGATTTTCGACGAAGTGGACACTTTCGGCAAAGTGTCCTTCATCAGCATTCGACGTTGTGGTCACGTTCGGCGATATGGTCATCATATGATATTCGACGTTGTGTACACGTTCGACATTGTGGACCTTTTAAAATCGATTCGACGTTGTGGATATTCGACAATGTGTCCGGCCCCCTTGAAGCAGAGAGGGCTGTATCTTTAAAAAATCTTCTGGCGGTATTACCGTCATTTGTTGTTCCGCTGCCACCGCTTTTCGGTATATCAACAAGTAGTCCCATTTTAACGCGAAACTCATTTTGAACTTTTCTTTTTCGCTCTTCAAAAATTGCCTTATTTGTACCCCACGAACTTGCCAAGTTTTTATTTCCAGCCTGTAAGAAATGTGCAAAAAACACTCCAAAAATCTAATCCATGCATGAAGCGTAGATAACCCAAACCGTAACGTATCTGCATGGAATGGTTTTGCAAGAATTTTCTCCACTTGGTTCATCTCCTTGGGGGTTGCTTTACAAATATAGCATGTTTGTGCTGACGAGGTTTCCGTAATAGCATTACAAACCTTGCCATTTATCACTGTCATTACACAAACATACGAAACAGAAACTTCTTGATTTTCTTCTATGTTGTATTTGGTCGGCTTAAGTTGTGCAATTTGGTTTTCTATGTAACTAGTTTCTTGTACCGTTAATTCTTTAGTTTCCTTTTTGAATTGAAACCGAATTGGTCTACAGAATCTGGTGGAAGAAGGACGTGGATTGTGCCATATTATTGTTTTTGCTTTCCCCGGTTTTTCTGAATATAACTGTAATGGGACTAGAGACGTCAAAAATAAATCACCATCACCTACACCTGACTCGGAAAATAGTTGCTTATATTCAGAATGACCCGTACTTCCGTCGCAACCCCATTTTACCAACAATACTAAATTGCTCAACGCATCATCTGGCAAACTCATTACAACTGGCTTTTGCACTTCCAGTATACGCTCTGTCGTATGATCGAGAAGATCCTGTAACAGAATTTCTGCAGAGGTTTCAGTAACAATCTGAGCCTCCTTTCGTGGATAGCAACGGGATTTAGCTTCTCGAACTTTGTTATACGAGGGATAAATGTCGCCTATGAACCAAATATTGGTGTTTGCTGTTTTTTGCTTCCACCAGAATTGAAAGTGCTTGATCAGGTGTGAACGGTACAGGTTTTTGAAATTTCTGGCTCGCCTTCCAAGCATCCTGCATTTTTCTTGCTCTCGTTGGAGTTGTAAAAACTGCCTTTTAAATTAGTTTTGCGGCAGTATCTTTCCCTTCTTGTTTAAGACTTTTCTTTGCCGCTAAAGTGAGTTCTTCGGCTTCAAAAGTGTTTAATCTTGTCTTTAACAGATTAACCAGATATAAATTTATAATTATTCATTTAAATTTTACGAAACATTCTAAAAGTTAAAAGCCACCAAAAACGCAATATTGCATTATGCAAGCGCGGCGACCTACTCACAGTCAAGTTTAAACACCTCGCAGTCGCCGCTCAGCATTTTTACACGGCTTCGCGTACACAATTACGCAAGGCCGTGACAAGGTTTAAATGCCTACAATCGCAGCTCAGCATAAAAGACGCTCGAGTTCATGGAGTCCATATCATATCACGGAAGCAAAACCGCTGAGTATTGTTTTGCAAGACTAGTAAATTAACCTACTGAATATAATACATTGCACCTGTTATTAGAAATGAACTTTGTATATTACTATGATCTAAGCAAATTTGTTTGTATATATAGAACAATTATTTTTGTAATAAACCAGTCTGCATTTACTTGTTAGATTCACTTACTGCGTCGCTGTGGGTCCAAGCCTATAAATAATTAAGGGATGTGAGGCTGCATCTCACACAGTGACGAATTATCATCCCGTTAAGTGGCATGACTAAGCTGTCTTAAAGCGGAAACTGCTGTCTCAGTTCTGCGCTTAACATAAGGGATGGAACCAGCAAAATAACGTAACGGACGCCTGATTTCCACAGCCTCCAGGCGAATCTGTTCATGGTCCTTCGAGCCGGATGTGTCTACAACTAAGAAGAGGTACATCCCGAGAAGAAAACAACATCTACCAACCCACCCGGTTCCCCGAAAATGGCAAACAATATGGAGGAATTCAATCAGCTAGCTGTCGCCCAAGAAGAACTCGGCCAGAAGATCACGCAGGTATTTTCCAACAGCAAAAAGGACCCTGCCAGCCGAAAAACAGAAGCTTACATCGCCAGCCGAAACAAGACGCTGGACGAAACTTGGAACGCCGTGACCAAAAATCACGCCAAAATGGTGCAGCTAAGTATTCCTACACATAATTATTTTACCACAGGGTATTACGAACAAATTAAAGCCATCTACTGCGAAGCAAAAAGTTATTTGCAGAGCTGTTTAAAGGCAACTGAAAATCCCGACCCCTCTGAAACTAGGAGGCGAGAGGAAACAGTTGTAAATCCCGAGCAAAAGGTTCGTATCCGAAAACTGCAGATTCGGATGCAGAATTTTAAGCAATCTTTGGACGACGCCGAACTGGAACAAGCACTCGGAAGGCCCGCCATCACAAAGAGGGAATTAAAGGAAGAATGGGACCGGGTGATCGAGATGGACGAAGAAGTCATGTCTAACGAGATGGATTCAAACCAGACGCACTTCAGTCCTGAATTTACTACGTTGAAAGACAGGTACCGAAATTTAATTAATTTGTTACAAGCACCAACAAGGAACGAGCAAGCATCAGCCATCTCGCTTCCTCAAGTTAAAATCCCCATATACGAGGGAAATTATGAGGAATGGGCCACTTTTAAGGACCTATTCACCAAATTAGTAGATGACAACCAAAACATGGATGATGTCATCAAAATGCAGTATTTAAAAACGCATGTCAAGGGAGAGCCCAGCCGACTAATCCAGCATCTCGCAGTGACTCAAGCCAACTACAACACCGCTTGGAATTTGCTGCAACAAAGGTATCAAAATAATCGCCTTATTCTAACCAAATTGCTAGACACCATCTTCGATCAGCCGGTCCTCTCCAAGGAATCAGCCCAAGGGTTGAAAAGATTGCATGACTCCACTAAGGAATGTGTGGAAGCAATCAAAAATTTGGGCATTTCCACCGACAGCTGGGGTCCGTGGATTAACCGAGTTATTACTCGAAAATGGGATCCTGAAACTAACAAATTATATGAGCAGTCGCTTCAGTGCCCAAATGAAGTTCAGGATCACCAAACTCTAATGGCCTTCTTACAAATGCGGTTCCAATCCTTGGAATCCATTGATGGAGCTCGAAAACCAACTCAGGACAAGCCACAGAAAAATTACGCTGCCGGATATCTCAACTGCAAGATGTGCAATGGGGGTCATTACATCGATAATTGTGGTCAATTCCAGAGGCTCTCCACCCACGAAAAGCAAGAAGTGGTAAGAACCTACCGATTGTGCTTTCGATGTTTGCGACACGATTCTAATATACAATGTCGTTCGTATTATAACTGCAAAATCTGCCGCTTTCCACACCATACTCTGCTTCACAAGGCACAGCCGCCATCAAAGCCGATACCTGCTCCGAAGATGAAGACGTTTTCTCACGCAGCAGCCATGCAGACCTCCAACGCTCCAGAGAAGAAGCCAAAACCCACAATCATTGCCGCCAACCTAGGCGCAAAGAAGAGCCAAGTGCTACTGGCCACAGCAACGGTTCAAGTTAAGGCAGCATCCGGGATGACTCATCTCTTGAGGGTCTTGATAGATCCAGGGTCTCAAGGTTCCTTCATCACCGAAGCCGCAGCCGAATTAGTAGCGCTACCCAGGACCAAGGTTCGAGCAGAAATCTCCGGAATTGGGAACAGCGAAACAAAAGTCGCAAAATGGAAAATCACAGGTTTGATTACGCCAAGATTTCCAAGTAAATTTTCCTTACCTGTTACTTTACTGGTACTTCCCAAACTTACAAAAACCATGCCTTCATCACCCATTCCGAACATAAAAATGGATGCCTGGAAACATGTCTTCATCGCCGATCCAACCTTCAACCGACCTGGCCCCATAGATATATTTCTAGGCGCTGAAGAATATTCCCAAATAATTCTCGAAGGAATCAAGAAATCCAAAGATGGCATCCTAGGACAGAATACCGAATTGGGATGGATCTTATCAGGAACCATGGGAAGACGACCTCCCACCAGCCTTAAGGTCAACACCATGGTTGCCAAAATTGAAGAGGATGAGCAGTTGCAGAAATTCTGGAACATTGAAGAGGCTTCTCCTCAAAGGAAACTTTCCCCAGATGATCAGGTATGTGAAAATAAATTCACAGACACAGTCCAGCGAGACGTAGATGGAAGATACGTAGTAAGGATTCCATTCAAACAAACTCCAGTACACATGGGAAGGTCCAAACCCTCAGCATTGGCACGATTCATACATCTGGAGAAGAAATTAGGACAAGATCAAGATCTAGCAGTCCAATACAAGAAATTCATGCAAGAATACTTGGATTTAGGACATATGGAAAAGGTGGCAAGGGAAGATGAGAATAACGGCAAGTATTACATTCCCCACCATGGCGTCATCCGAGAAGCAAGTTCATCAACCAGGCTTCGTGTCGTTTTCGATGCCTCTAGCAAGGCCTCTCACGGAAAATCCTTAAATGAGATGATGTACGCTGGACCTAAACTTCAGCAAGAACTGGTCGACATTCTACTTCGATGGAGGACACACAGGATTGTTTTTTCTGCAGACATTGAAAAAATGTACCGACAAATCAGAATGAACAACCAAGACCAGGAGTACCAAAGAGTCCTATAGAGATTCGACAAATCACAGCCAATCAGGGAATATAAGCTGTGCACCGTCACTTATGGAACCGCATCAGCTCCCTATCTTGCCATTCGAACCTTGCATCAACTCGCACAGGACGAAAAGGTCTCATTTCCATTAGCTTCAGAAGCAGTGAAGAAAGATTTCTACGTGGACGACGTGCTTTCTGGGGCCGACACTGTGGAAGAAGCGATCCAACAACAAGGTCAGCTCATTTCCTTACTAAAGCGTGGAGGCTTTACTCTACATAAATGGTGCAGTAATGAGTCAGCCATCATTCAAGAACTCCCAGAAGAGTTAAAGGAACAAACATACCTCGAAATAAGTGAAGACGGCGTAAAAAAGTCCTTGGGCATTCACTGGTCTCCATATGAAGATGTTTTCTGTTTTAAGGTAGACGTTAAGCAACAGGAATCCACCAAACGCACCATACTATCCGAAGTTGCCAAAATTTTCGACCCATTAGGATGGTTAGCACCCGTCATCATCACTGCCAAGCTACTCATCCAAGAACTATGGCTCGAAAATATCAAATGGGATGACCCAGTGTCTGAAAATATCCAAGGCAAATGGGAGACGCTCAGGTCTCAACTCAAGGCAGTGGAAGAAATTACCTTACCAAGGTGGTTGTTTATCAAAAGGGAATCTCTAGTAGAGCTGCATGGATTCTGTGACGCCTCCGAAAGAGCTTTCGGGGCCGCGATTTATACCAGAGTCACCACATCATCCGGCCAAGTCAAGGTATCCTTATTAATAGCCAAATCCAAGGTGGCACCAGCCCGAGCCAAGACGACATTACCAAGACTGGAACTCTGCGCAGCAGTACTCCTTTCCAATCTACTTCAAAGGGTAATTGCAGCATTAGACCTTCCTAAGGTGTCTATCTTCGCCTGGACCGACTCCATGGTTACATTAGGATGGATAAAAGGAGACCCGGTACGATGGAAGACGTTCGTCGCGAATCGAGTAGCCGAAATCAACAATCTAATTCCGGCTCAACATTGGAACCACGTCAAATCCGAAGAGAATCCTGCAGACGTCATCTCCCGAGGCACTAGTCCAGAAAAACTAAAGAATCATCTCCTATGGTGGGACGGACCGAGCTGGCTAGTTAACAAGAGTTCATGGCCGTGTCAACCAGACACCGCAACCACCGAGGAAGAAGCAAGAAGTTACACTGTGCATCAAACTACCATTCATCAAGACGAGAACGAAGTCGTTCATCGTTTTTCTTCTCTAACAAGAATGGTACGAGTCATGTCACATTGCCGAAGATTCATCAACAAGTGTAAGCGACTTCCCACTCAATCAGGATGCCTATCAGTGAAGGAAATGGACGACACCATCCTCCTACTCGTTAAGGTCATCCAAGGAAGTGATCCTATTTTGAGGGCAACAGGATCTCAACTCCGGCAGAACAAATATGTGAGTTCCAGTAACAAGCTTGCCAACCTCAATCCCTTCATCGATCAGCATGGAATAATCCGTGTTGGAGGAAGATTAGAAAATTCCACCTTGTCCTTCAATGAAAAACACCCAATCATACTCCCGTACTCCAGTCATATTTCCAAACTAATAATCCAAGAGGCGCATCTACGCACGCTGCACGGTGGCACTCAACTCACTCTCTCATATATCCGAAGAAAATATTGGATCATTAACGCGAAGAAAGCAGTCAGCTCCAGCATCCAGAAGTGTTTCCGATGTCTACGATACAAAGCAAAGGCAGCACAGCAACTGATGGGAAATCTTCCATCAACCAGAGTGAATTCAACTCCTCCATTCTTCCATTCCGGAGTGGACTACGCCGGCCCAATACAGATCCGAACATCCAAGGGAAGAGGGCATTCTTCGCACAAAGGGTACATTGCTGTTTTTGTCTGTCTATCAACCAAGGCAATTCACCTAGAGGCCGTCAGCGACATGACAACCAACAGCTTCCTAGCAGTCTTCAGGAGGTTTACTGCCCGAAGAGGACGCTGTGCACACCTATACAGCGACAACGGAACAAACTTCGTTGGCGCAAGAAAAGTGTTGGACAAGGAAACCCGCCAAACAATTGAAGGCCCAGTTGTCCAAGAAACCTTAGCAACCGGTGGTACCCAATGGCACTTCATCCCTCCAATAGCCCCTCACTTCGGAGGGATATGGGAAGCAGGGGTAAAATCAATGAAGCATCATCTGAAGAGAACTATTGGCCACACTACTCTCACCTTTGAAGAGTTAACAACTCTTCTCTGCCAAATTGAGGCCTGCCTAAACTCACGTCCTCTATGTCCACAAGGCAACGATATTGAGGACACAACTGCTCTGACGCCAGGCCATTTCCTAATAGGGAGGGAAATCATATCGCCACCAGACCCAATCAACACTCCAATATCTTCAAATCTATCGAATCGTTGGAGGATAATCCAAAAGATCAAGCAAGATTTTTGGAAATCATGGAGCTCGAACTACCTTCATGGATTACAGCAACGAAACAAATGGAAGAAACCATTGGAGAACACTAAAGTTGGAGATTTAGTGTTAATCAAAGAAGATAGTATCAATCCTAGTAAGTGGCCTTTAGCGAGAGTCACTGCAACTCATCCAGCAGCCGATGGATCAGTACGAGTAGTGACGCTCCAGAAATCAGGAGGACATCAGCTAAAACGATCCATAGGCAGCATCATTCCATTACCAGCAACTACCGAGGAATCGCAGGAACCAGAGGCAGAAGATAAAATTTCAACTAACATTATCCAGACACGATCATCCCCAGCACCAAGGAAATCTGTCGCGTCCAAATGGAAACTGCTGTTACTCATCTTTACCCTTCTTACCACCAATACATTAAGTAAAGCAGAATTTAATATCCAAAAACCAGACAGCGGGTACTATGTAGAACACATTGGACACGGGAAGATTGAGAGAGGAACATTCCGGATCGAAATCCAGTTCGAGAGGGGGAAGATCGAAGAAGACTTCGAAACAGTCACAGACATGGTAGACAAATTCGACAATCTCTGCGACTCTGCAAAAGAACTGTCCGAAGACACATTATGCAAGACACTGGTGCATCATCTTCTGGAACAGAAAAAGCAAATGGAATGGATTAGAGATGGTATGGAAGAAATAATAACAAGACGAGAAAAAAGAGGAGTCCTTGGCACAGTATTAACATCAATTTTTGGAGTCAACGATGAAGTCTATCAAGATATAGACAGGCTAGACAAGAATCAACAGGAACTAATAAAAATGGACAGTCAACAATCCAAATTCTTGCTATCAGCACTTTCCAGGTTTAATGAAACCGAAGAACGAATCGACAAGAAGCTGGAACATTTCCAAGAAAAATTAAACCAAGGAATCCGGGCCATTAACAACATGGACAAATGGTATAAAGCAACCGACTCCAACCGACTAAATATTCACATCATCAGTGTGTACCAAGTCGCCACAAATGTAATTAGTGAACTGTGCAACTACCATATTCACATCTTAAACGTTCACTTTCAGCAAGGTAATCTGTACGAGCTAATAACACCTGCTCAAATTAAACAGATCCTCGCTAATGCAACCAGTAAACTTTCACCAAATTTGGAGATATTACCAACGCCAATTCTAAAGGTTGACATTGGGCATGACGACATCTACATCAACGTCCAAGGGTATTTCATCATAGTGGAAAAAACGGAATACTCCTTAATTAAAGTGACACCAATTCCTCTCCAAATCAGCAATGGATCCTACTGGATGATCGATGTGCCGAAAGGAATCTTCGCTGTGGATTACAACCTACAAATGTACTTCCACGAAACAGATGAAGAATTCAAAGAAGAGCTACAAATTTCTCCCACTTCCTATGTTTGCAGTCCAACGGTAGTTAAAGGAATTGAAAACAACCCAAACTGCATCATTGACGATATATATCACCGAGTAGAAACCAGTCAATGTCTCCTACGAAGACATCGCATCCAGTCCATTATCTGGAAACAATTGTACATGGAAAACACCTGGCTATTTGTAGTCAGTAAACCAACCCGCATAGCAATCACTTGTAGTGGAAACAGGGAAGAAGTCACCGTCAACACTACAGGTGTCATTCAAATTTCATCGGATTGCATCATCCAAACTGCGAGGTATACATTAACCCCAAGGCACAACAGAAAATACAAGATCCTGGCTGGATACTCCAAGGCTATCAGTATCAATATTACCAACCCAATCACAACAAACTCATTTTCAGAAATCGCAGAGGAACCTGTACTAACTCAGTCAGACCACTTCGAAGACCTACAAGCATCGCAGTTAGATTTCCAGGAGCATATAAAAAACTTCACCTGGAAAGCCATCCGACATCATTCTCACCTGTCTATTGGGGTCACAGGCAGCCCTTTGGGAACCGCTGCCCTACTAGGAGCTATCTACTACATTCGGCAACGAATAACACGAAGGAAGCCACCACCCGCACAACCCCAGGCAGAAGAATATCCTCTCAAAACGCTCAATCTCGAAGAAACAATATAATTTATCGGTTTGCTTTTTTGTGGCTTAAAATTGGCAATATGTTTAATCTTGTCTTTAACAGATTAACCAGATATAAATTTATAATTATTCATTTAAATTTTACGAAACATTCTAAAAGTTAAAAGCCACCAAAAACGCAATATTGCATTATGCAAGCGCGGCGACCTACTCACAGTCAAGTTTAAACACCTCGCAGTCGCCGCTCAGCATTTTTACACGGCTTCGCGTACACAATTACGCAAGGCCGTGACAAGGTTTAAATGCCTACAATCGCAGCTCAGCATAAAAGACGCTCGAGTTCATGGAGTCCATATCATATCACGGAAGCAAAACCGCTGAGTATTGTTTTGCAAGACTAGTAAATTAACCTACTGAATATAATACATTGCACCTGTTATTAGAAATGAACTTTGTATATTACTATGATCTAAGCAAATTTGTTTGTATATATAGAACAATTATTTTTGTAATAAACCAGTCTGCATTTACTTGTTAGATTCACTTACTGCGTCGCTGTGGGTCCAAGCCTATAAATAATTAAGGGATGTGAGGCTGCATCTCACACAGTGACGAATTATCATCCCGTTAAGTGGCATGACTAAGCTGTCTTAAAGCGGAAACTGCTGTCTCAGTTCTGCGCTTAACATAAGGGATGGAACCAGCAAAATAACGTAACGGACGCCTGATTTCCACAGCCTCCAGGCGAATCTCACAGCTTCTCAATTTTTCTCCTCTTGGTTCTGGAACTACTTTCCGAAAACTTTAATTTCGGACGACCACGACCGCTGCCACTTCCAGATGATGTACTTAGTTGTGGATCATCGCCCCTTAAATTTCTTCGCCCTCAACTTCAAATATAAAATCTTTGTTAAACCAAGATTTATTTTTTTCTAAAAATCGGGGAATATATCTTAAAGACTCTTCGAGTTTTAAGTAAACTGTACTGCAGAAAATGGAGTTGATTTTTCTAAGATGTGTTTTCACAGTTTGGTTACTTTCTATTTTGTAATGCCCTACTAAATAGTTAAACAAATATTCAGTTTGGCACGAACGCCCTTCACCTTTTTTCCCATATAAAATATCAAAAAGATGTCTTCTGGTCAACATTTTGTTATACCTTAGTTCTGTAAAGAAGTAGGAAAATTATTGCAAAATATCAATAAATAAATGATATCATAACTAAATATTATTAGTAATCCAATCGGCCGATGCGCGCTGGTTACAATGCAACGTGCAGTTACTCTGATTACATACAAGCGCGGCGTCTTGGAAAAAACGCAATATTTCCTAAATGGGCATAAACGGGCATGCGGATCTGATATATATTATTAAGGAATGTACAAGGAATTTTTTGAATATTTTCTGAAAGCCCAGACTCGTCTAGATTTTTTGTTTGCTCAGAAAATGCTGACTAACCTCATATAAATTTGAACTAAACACTCCCATGAATATAATCAAATTTTTTAAATGAGTAAACGCTGGGGTACTTGATAATATGTATAAGTTAACGTACTTACCCTAATAAAGCTTCTTGCAATATTTCACTTTAAACACAGGCGTCTTATAAGCACAATCGCCCATCAAAGGTTTGTGATAAAATGATCTGTAAGTACGGAGCATCAACGTAACACAAGGGTCGTGTTTACGACCCTCTAGCAGGTAGAACCTTCATTCAATGCACTTGAAATTCTAGGAAATGATGCATTGACTATCCCTCTAACTATCTACAGAAGCACGTAGGAAAATAAGCAATTTAAAAAATAGCTATTTTTGGCCACTTTTCTGGACTTTGGGGCCCACTGTGCAGTGTTGTAAAAACCAGAAAGAGGCCAAAAAACTTTTAATTTTCAATTTTTTTCCTACACTCAGTTAATCAACGTGTCAC
>CALNHX010013330.1:0-18047 GCA_940337035.1 Agriotes lineatus
TGATACAGATAGTCTTTCTATTTCATGAAATTCGAACTCTTTCCTTGTTTCGATAAATTTTTTAATCCATATTGAACTATACCTTTTCAACTTCAAATTGGACCAATCAATTTCAAAATGGGAATAAACAATTTCAAAATGAAATAAACAATTTCAATTTGAGAATAAACAACTTCAAATTGGGACTAATCAACTTCAAGTTGAGAAAAGCTTTTTGTTAACGGTAGTCTTTGGAAAATAACATTACATGGTTGTGACAGGACGGAACTAATTATTGTTATTTCTTGCTGGTGTTCTGTCCTGTCACAACCATGTAATTGTCATTTTTCAAAGACTACCGCAACAAAAAGCTTTTCTCAACTTGAAGTTGATTAGTCCCAATGTGAAGTTGTTTATTCTCAAATTGAAATTGTTTATTTCATTTTGAAATTGTTTATTCGCATTTTGAAATTGATTAGTCCCAATTTGAAGTTGTTTATTCTCAAATTGAAATTGTTTATTCCATTTTGAAATTGTTTATTCCCATTTTGAAATTGATTAGTCCCAATTTGAAGTTGAAAAGGTATAGACTGGAAATGAGTCAGCTGTATTTCAATTTCTTCAATTTCCAACCAATCAAATTTGGCCAAGTTCAGTTTATCAAATGAAGTCACATCAGGATACATAATAAACTTGAGTGTTTCCGATAATTCTTTGAACTGAGAAAATCAAGTTCGGGAAATACTTGAGATCTATCATAACAATAATTGTTTTATTTGCGTCTTGAAGCTTCATGTTCTATTCATTGTTAAATATAAATTGTCTAAATTCCTTAATTAATGCCGTGCCCAAATTATTTTGTCACGTGCCATCAATGGCACGCGTGTCATTGGCGCCACCTCTGCCCTAGTGCATTCTGTATATTATATAGAATGCACGCGGGGAATATTGCAATACTATTCCCCGAAGAAATTTCATCCTTTGTATATCGTATTATTCCTTTTTAAGAGTTCTGTTTTCTTTCTGAAATTCTTGTATACCTAGCGGGTATGGTTTTCTTCCTGCAAATACTCGAATATTGCACTTGTGCAAATACCCGGGTATTGCACTTGTGCAAAATATTCGATGTCTTCAACTCTGATTGGATCAAATTTTGAAAATTTATTGATGGGATTTGTTTATATTATCTGAGGAGAATAGCCATTTACATTTTTACATAGATAGTTAAATGCAAAAAACAGTAAATTTGTTAAAAACCCCAAAAAACTGGGCAGGTAATTTTTGAAAAAACCTGGGTTCTTGCCAACCAACCCTGCAAGCAGCGGACAGGACAATAGCCGTATGTTTCCCCTAAAATATTCAAATAGATTTTTCGACAGGAAATTTGAAAAATGTGTCATTTAAACCTTGTTCCTTCAATGTGTAAAACATTTTAGGTTTTTCAAGTTTTCAAAAAGCAAAATGTTTGACTTTTGTTCATGTTAATTTCCACCTCCCGTACCTTCGTTTTTGATCTGAGTTCCTTTGCGGACCCTCTGTCTCCTAGTGCAACACGTGCTGCATTAGGGGGCAGGATCATAACCGCAGATTTTCCAGTGTATCTTCTAATGTACTCCGTCTATGCTTAAATTCGTAGAACCAGCAACTAACTGTCGATACTGAAGGACTGTGATCACCGAAAGCTGTTACTAAATGTTGGTGACTTTGGTCATACGTCAAACATCTTTTATATCATAGAAAATCATTGCTCAACAAGCATTCCCACGGCACTTCCATAATTTCTAGTGATAATAAAGAACTTACAACGATAAAAAATGTGTCTTTGCAACTGGAAACTGTCAAAAAATGAACTTTCAATTTATACAAATGTTTTTATTTTTATTGGCATCCATGGCCTGCTACTAACAATTAACAGAGCAGCCCTCGTTTGCTTTGGAAATCAATAATGCATACAGTGTGTTTGTTGATTGTGTGTCGGAGGAAACATTAATGTTAATACGTGAAATAAATCTCTTACCATAATTATTGATATGATCCATATTTTTTCAAAGATTAAACAACATAATATGTTTTAGGTTACCAAACGGAGTGTATCTCCCATAATATGCAACCAAATTGTATTACTTTATTTATAGTTTTAATTTAATCAGATGCTGCTATTTTGGAGTTATTACCAAATGTATTCATATAATAACCAGATGTAATATTTACCTTGAGAGATTATTAGGAAATAAACGATGTTACCTTCTTACTTGTAGTTTTATTTCTATTAATAAAAACGTAATGGAAATTGGTGGTTAACAACTGCATTCTATAACCTCTTAAAATATTTTCTCTATAGTTTTCTTGGGAACAGCATTCTAAATCGTAAGACTGCAACAGGAGCGCTGTAGTTCTAATTTGAGTTCAAGTATCGTTTGTCGGGCTAAACAAACCCCCGCCTGTTGCATTCTTACAATTTAATACCATTGGTGTGTGGTGCTCGGTTAACTCTGTACATACTTCCATTAAACTAAGGTAATAGTGACAGTCTACTTATGTCTTTTCATACTATATTCTGTCTCTTCCAGATGTGTTGTTGTATTCGGTGGACCCGAAAGGACATGTCTATTGCCCCTACTGCTACCGGAAGTTTGTAAATCGCTATAACCTAAAAGTGCACATTCGAGACAAGCACGATAATAACCCTATTAACTTAGACTGCATAGTGTGTGGCAAGACAATGCGCAACAGGAGCTGCCTGCGGGTGCACCTCTACCACCATCGAAAGCAGCAGCTGCAGGCCGATCAAGGTGAAGCTTCGGTCGAGTAAGATTTTTTTGTATTTATTTCGACGCTACTGGTATAATTATTTATTTCATACTGTACTTTTGTAATTGATAACTCGAAGCAAGGTTTGGTGTTACTAGCGTTATAGTGATATTGTGATTAATGGTTACTATTATCCTCGTATTTAATATTGCAGAATTTAAGTATTCCTAAGTTAACGAACAGTTAATTCCATTGTTATTTTTGTTATGATATGAGCTTCAGGGATGTACAGTTCCGAATCGTAATTTGTAAGTGGCAGTTGCGTATCACTACAGAAAGGTGCCTGCTGTTGTTATTGGTTGTTTATTACATCACTTATTTTGTTTTTTACATATTTCCATTACCACAAACTAGGTTGTTTGCTGTTATATTAATTGGAATAGATTATTAATTTCGAGCGAGATATTTTCCAGAAGCGATATTTTAAAACCAAAGAGAAATTGTAATTGACACAGCAATATTTTTGTACTGTAAAGTGCCGTATTTTTGTCATAGTTCTTACTAAGTATGCATTTTGTGCTAACTCAGGTGCAAGTGTTAGTTATTATTTGTCGTTAGAGCAAAGGTGGTTAACGGTGATATTAATATTTATGTACTATTTTAAAAAGCTCATTTTCCTGTTTAACGGTTGTGATTACAACAAAATGCAAAAAATAATTGGCAGCTTTGATTGAAATCAAAAAAATATATAAAGAATTAAAGCTTTAATTTTGATTATTGTAATAAAGAAGTCTAAAATGTAGAAATGTAGCCGATTACAACTTCCAAAAAATATTAAAAGTTGTAATTCAAATAATGCATCGATACACATGTTTACAGTGATTAGCTAGCTTTAGTGACTTCTTGAGTTTTTACATAGGGAATTTAATATATTGTACTATTAGCTATAATTTGTTATAATACAGTTTTCATATACCGTAGAATGAGGTTATTTGGAACAATTTATCCGAGTTGGTTTTAACGTTTGTTAATAGACTTGGTATTGTTTTTTACATGTAAAACACAATTTCTGGAATAGTGTCTTAGGGTTGTTATTCTCTACATAGAGGTCACAATATCACAACAGTTACCTAAATATTTATTTTTTAGTGTCCCAACTTAACCAGGATTTGGGAATATTTGGGACACACATGTTTTTGTACAGAATTTAACACTAAATGCATTTTGTTCAAGTAAATCTAACACGGGAATAAACGGGAGTTTTTTATTTCAAAAAATTTTTTCCATATTACAATGCTACACTATAAAAATCAAGAAAACTAGCTTACTTTCACCTTTTTTTTATTAATTTTAACAAGTTATATTACAAGGAAAAACGTCTTCGTTGTGGCAAAATATCTATAATTTGTTTAATTGTAATATTTTGTGTCTTTTATTTTAAGAAACGCAAATGTGTTTCGTCTTCCAGCTGCTGAATAACATTGCATATAATCTACATCAATGATTTTTTTTAAATTTATTGTTTCAAATACAATTTTTTTTCCTATTGTGTACCTGTGTCGTAGGTAAATTCAACTACAACAAATTTCATTTCTGTATCATTGAATTTTTCAATAACTTCAATCAGTGCTTTAAAAATTCACATAGTGAAATATTCTAATTAATCAGAAATCTCAAATAATTTAAAAAATGGAAAAGGCTTGAAACTTACAATTAGTAGTTGTTATGTAGTATGCAAGACAAAAAAACTGGTACATTTAATATGGTTGCGAATGTGACTGTAATATGTATAGCTGCCAGGTATTTCTAACTTAATTGTCAACTTGTTTAGGCATTGCTATGAAAAAAAAATTGTTTTCTTACTCGCTAATAGAAAGTTGGCTTTTTTAATATAATTTGGCAGCATAGAAAATACTACATTTCATTTATGTAAAGATCGTTGCTATGGAAATGCTGCTCTAAACACTTTCTGTGCGTCCATTCAAGTACAAGTTAAAGAATCTAGAGATCCTGTATATAGTTTACTAAGAGTTGGGCAAACAGCCCGATTTGACATACGTTTTTGATCCAAATTAGATATTTGACATAAATGTCGAACAAAGAGGTTATGGGGACCAACCTTGCTAAGTTTCCTTTGATGGGAGAATTTTCAGAGTATTGATCATTCTTAGGATCTCTAGAACCGACTATTAGGAATATACGGCCAATTTAGTTAAGATTTAGATTTGTATGTGCGAAACTATCGGTCGTAACATATTACAAAATATGTAAAAACGGCATTTTTATCACACATGCCTTGTAAAAAGTGATCCAAACCAATCAAAATGTATCCCGTTGTTTGCCCAACTCTTAGTAACGTATATACAGGGACTCTAAAAGAATCTAGATTGAAACACGGTGAAAATCGGAACTAATGTTAGAATCTAGTAATTTCCAAGTTTCGTATTGGTAACATTTTTGACACCTATCATATTGACATAAAATTCTTAACCTCATTTAAGCTAAATGACACAATAGGTCAGAGGCGTACTGAAGATTGTAGTATTGTATTATCAGTTCTTGAATGTTAAATCTCTCTCTCTCTCTCTCTCAGCCTTCATCTATCCATAAGATATAGGCCACGCCGTCTTGGTGAGTGGTTCAGGGATGGAGGTAGGATAGGTAGTGTGGGTAGGTATAAGGGTAGGAAATAATTTTTTCCAAAGCGGTGGTAGGGATAAATTATTGCTCGCGTAGGCAGGGTTGCATCCCTGAAATGGGCCTGTTCTATGCCGGGATCGTATAAGAGTGCCTATCCGCCATCTTAATAGTTAGTTAGTTAGTAAATGTCAAATGGAATTGCGGAAATAGCGGTGTTGAGTTGAATAACCATGCTCTGCTAAATCTTCTATTCCAGATAATTCTTCATTCAAAGGAATCGTCTTCCGAAAAGTCATTTTCACTTTCTTCAGAACTGCTACCAGTATTAATTTTAAAACAAAGTTTTTCTACCGCTACGTCGACCATTGGTTCCTGTTCTATAAATTCTTTTTTGAATCGTTTGGAATGTTTGCAACATAATTTCCACTGCTTCGATGAGAACTGTTGAAAAAATTCATCGCACAACGTTATTACCACGTTGAAATTAAATTTGACATTTCTAGACTCCACATATTGTTTCATTGTCACCCACACTAACTCAATGGGGTTTAGATCAGGATGATAAAGCGGCAATCTTATAACGCTGTGACCCTTTTCTCAAAATGATTGGTCTATTTTATATATTTAAAACGTTGGTTTATAGGCTTTAATAAGACTATAAAGCTTAGGCTTCGTCATAGAGGTTTGAAATGATACATTTTTGTTTCTTAGCCAATTTTTCCATTTCTTATTTTTTATGACAGAAGTCGGACATTTGTCTATTTGTTTATTGTGGTATGGAGCATTATCAATAACCACAACGCTTGTAAATTTGGAATCAACTGGTTATTTACCCATTTTTTTGTAATTATCATAATTCATTACGTCATGATAATCCCCTGTTTTGCAACTAAATTTCCACCGAGCATAGGCGCCTGCTACAAATCCATTTTCTCCACCAGCATTTACAATGTCTCCTTTTGAAATAAATTTTCTAAGCCCTGCATTGGATCTGTCACTCCAGGCTTTTTGATGGCTGTGGCTTGAATGTATGTAAGTTTCATCCATGTAAATAATTGGCCGTCCCTCGTCTCTAAATGTCCTAATTTTTTTCAAAAATTCGATGCGTAGGTGTCGTATCTTTTGTTTCTCCATTAAAACTTTCTTATTATTTTTAGCCTTTCGCCAATAAAAACCAAGTTTATGCATCTCTTTGCGTAAACTATCCACACCGCCCATATAACCTGTATCAGCTGAGGATTTTAAAAGAGTCTTAGACACTGTCAGACCTTGTTTCTCAGTTCATGGAGATTGTGTATAATCAATTTATTCATTTGTAAGAACAAAATTAATTGTTTATCTGAACTGGAAGTGGTCAAGGCCAGCTATATAACTAAACACTCTCGTAACTTGCATTATAAAAGAAGAGCGAAATTAAAACAAGAAATTGGAAATTCATACTCAAGGTACTTAAACTTGGTTGAAATTGAATTAAGAGAAAAACCTGAATATTTCTGGAGTTTTGTCAGGAGTAGAAACAAAAATAATAATAATATCTTTATTCTACCTCTACACCGTCAGGTAGAAGAGGACTGATTAAGTAAGTAAGTAGTATCTTTATTGCCAACAAAATCATTGTAACTGACAAAGCACCGTCAAAACACAAATGTTGCACACAAATACAATTCAAAATGATATTAAGATATAAATAATATTGGTGCTAAATTACAGGTTAAAAAAATACATCATTACAATTTTTTTACAGAGTACTGATTAATAAATTAACAAACTTAAAAGTTACATGAGTAAAAACAAAACACAAATGTTGCACACAAATACAATTCAAAATAATATTAAGATATAAATAATATTGGTGCTAAATTACAGGTTAAAAAAATACATTATTACAATTTTTTTTACAGAATACTGATTAACAAATTAACAAACTTAAAAGTTAAATGAGTAAAAACAACACAAATGTCAAAACACAAATGTTGCACACAAATACAATTCGAAATGATATTAAGATATAAATAATATTGGTGCTAAATTACATGTTAACAAAATACATTATTACAATTTTTTTACAGAATACTGATTAATAAATTAACAAACTTAAAAGTTAAATGAATAAAAACAAAACTCTCTCTCAACAACACAACGGAGGAGGAGGAAAAGAGAGAGATTCTCTCTTTTCCTCCTCATAATATTGGTGCTAAATAACAGGTTAAAAAAATACATCATTACAATTTTTTTTACAGAATACTGATTAATAAATTTACAAACTTAAAAGTTAAATGAATAAAAACAAAACAGAAATGTTGCTCACAAATACAATTCAAAATGATATTAAGATATAAATAATATTGGTGCTAAATTACAGGTTAAAAAAATACATCATTACAATTTTTTTTACAGAATACTGATTAATAAATTAACAAACTTAAAAGTTAAATGAATAAAAACAAAACAGAAATGTTGCACACAAATACAATTCAAAATGATATTAAGATATAAATAATATTGGTGCTAAATTACAGGTTAACAAAATACATCATTACAATTTTTTTTACAGAATACTGATTAATAAATTTACAAACTTAAAAGTTAAATGAATAAAAACAAAACAGAAATGTTGCACACAAATACAATTCAAAATGATATTAAGATATAAATAATATTGGTGCTAAATTACAGGTTAACAAAATACATCATTACAATTTTTTTACAGAATACTGATTAATAAATTAACAAACTTAAAAGTTAAATGAATAAAAACAAAACAGAAATGTTGCACACAAATACAATTCAAAATGATATTAAGATATAAATAATATTGGTGCTAAATTACAGGTTAAAAAAATACATCATTACAATTTTTTTACAGAATACTGATTAATAAATTAACAAACTTAAAAGTTAAATGAATAAAAACAAAACAGAAATGTTGCACACAAATACAATTCAAAATGATATTGAGATATAAATAATATTGGTGCTAAATTACAGGTTAAAAAAATACATCATTACAATTTTTTTTACAGAATACTGATTAATAAATTAACAAACTTAAAAGTTAAATGAGTAAAAACAAAACACAAATGTCAAAACACAAATGTTGCACACAAATACAATTCAAAATTATATTAAGATATAAATAATATTGGTGCTAAATTACAGGTTAACAAAATACATCATTACAATTTTTTTACAGAATACTGATTAATAAATTAACAAACTTAAAAGTTAAATGAATAAAAACAAAACAGAAATGTTGCACACAAATACAATTCAAAATGATATTAGGATATAAATAATATTGGTGCTAAATTACAGGTTAAAAAAATACATCATTACAATTTTTTTTACAGAATACTGATTAATAAATTAACAAACTTAAAAGTTAAATGAGTAAAAACAAAACACAAATGTCTAAACACAAATGTTGCACACAAATACAATTCAAAATGATATTAAGATATAAATAATATTGGTGCTAAATTACAGGTTAAAAAAATACATCATTACAATTTTTTTTACATAATACTGATTAATAAATTAACAAACTTGAAAGTTAAATGAGTAAAAACAAAACACAAATGTCAAAACACAAATGTTGCACACAAATACAATTCAAAATGATATTAAGATATAAATAATATTGGTGCTAAATTACAGGTTAACAAAATACATCATTAGAATTTTTTTACAGAATACTGATTAAGAAATTAACAAACTTAAAAGTTAAATGAATAAAAACAAAACTGAAATGTTGCACACAAATACAATTCAAAATGATATTAAGATATAAATAATATTGGTGCTAAATTACAGGTTAAAAAAATACATCATTACAATTTTTTTTACAGAATACTGATTAATAAATTAACAAACTTAAAAGTTAAATGAGTAAAAACAAAACACAAATGTTGCACACAAATACAATTCAAAATGATATTAAGATATAAATAATATTGGTGCTAAATTACAGGTTAAAAAAATACATCATTACAATTTTTTTTTACATAATACTGATTAATAAATTAACAAACTTAAAAGTTAAATGAGTAAAAACATTTTTTGATTAAAAATTTGGTGACCTCAGATTTAAATTTGGAACAATTCTGAATTTGCTTCAGGTTACCTGGCAGTGAACGAAAGGCCTTAATTCCCTTGCAAAGTGGGCTTTTTTTAAAGAAAGAAGTGCTATGGGCTAAATTTACTCTGTGTATTATATTTCGAGGAGCGTAAACTGGAAAGTAGAAATGAGATAGTACAAGGACTATTTTCATACGATATATACCCCATTCCAAAAAAATATGTGAACATTCTTTAATACAACCGTCTTCAAATACAATCACTGTTGTACATATTAATAAAGATGACCACCAATAAATCTGTGGGTCCGGATGGTATTCTGATATACTAGGTGAGGTTTTTAAAGTGTTACAAGGCGATATCTTGAAAACCATTTAAAATGTTTTGATGAAATTTTGGTAGCGAGTTGGGGGACATATTTAAACATATTTTTGACATTTACCCCCCCTCTCTGTTTTGAGGGTTGGGCGGTAACTTTGGAATTTTAAATAAGATGATGCACTTTTGTTTAGAATATTCGAAAATACGTAAAAAGCTACGTATGTGTACAAACATTTTTATTTGCTCTTGACAGAATCTCTGCGTTGCCTGTTTATTAGTAGCGCCTGAAATGTTACAGCAGGTACAAAATTCGTTTAGTAAAGGAGTGAGAAAGTGTTTGGAAGTTGCAGGGGGACAAATTCTCAAGCACGATACCTTAATAAAACATAAATCCATAACCATAACCAAATTAAAAAAATGTTTGCACACATACATAGTTTTTTATGTAGATTCAAATTTTCTAAGCAAAAGTACATCATCCTATTTAAAATTCCAAAGTTACCCCCCAACCCTCAAAACAAAGGAGGGGGTAAATGTCAAAAATATGTTTAAATATGTCCCATCTCCCTATCACCCCACCAAAATTTCATCAAAGTATTTTAAACGGTTTTCAAGATATCATCTGGTAACCCTTTAAAAAACTCACCTAGTATACAGGGTCGCTATTATGTATAGGAGCAAAGCTGGCTTGGTCAAACTGTTAATTTGAGGTTATTTTGCATATATCCTGAAGTAAAAAATGTTTTTTCGTATGGTTTTTAAGTGTGGCCCCATATTGAATTTTTTTAAATAGCAACCTAGGCTGTGTGATACATCAATAGAAAGCTTATTATTTTCTCATTTCAGAAATATTACACATGTGTAGGGGTTCATAAGAAATTAACACAGATAAATTTAAAAAAAAACATTTGAGGCATGCTTAATTCGTCGCTGCACATTTAGTAAATTCCATTTACTCGTATGTTAAGTGTGGAAGAAATAATTAAAAACTATTTTATAAATCTATAGTATGATCAAAAGTTATTTTCACTAGGATGGCTATGGAATAGTTCCTAATTTATGAGTCATACCTATATAATAATGCACAACACTACACGCCGTCTTAAACGTACAAAAGTACCATGGTTGCATTCAACGGTTACTATTTTCGTGTTTTTGTAAACAAACTTCCCATCACTTTTAATAGCGATATTTTCACAGAAAACAATTAGTTATTATGCCTATTGGTTGTATTTTTAAAAACTATGAACACAAGTACATTTCATTTAATGATGAGGATTTATTATTTCCTTGCTGAATGAGCCCAAACAATCCATTTAAACCTACCTTTAGAAATCGATTTTCGGAGGTTGCCGCCGGATGCAAGTTCGAGTGGCATTCGTGACAGGAAGATCTGCGCGCATTTCATACTAACGTGCGAAACTTTAAATGCGGCATGTGCCGCGGGCTACAGCTAGTGCAGCTATAACTCACTTCAAAATCAAATGTTAAGTTTGACATTCAAGTATAAATATAGTTGCGTTCATAAATTAGGAAATATTCCATACCATTTCCTAAAGGAGGCTATTATTTGACATCTTGCATATGTCATCTTGCATGTTGTTATTGCATACTATGCAATAATAGTACGTTACGCAACAAGTTTAGAAAAGTAATGTTCTACTTAACCAGTATGACTGGTTTGAGTACGAGCGTGAGCGAGTACTTAAACGGCCATACGAGTTCAGTAAAACCACTTTTTTAACGTGTTGCGTTTACTATTTTATCGCATTTCATAAGAAATGTTAAATTTTAAATTTTTACATAAAAGTGACACTAAATGTCGAAACAAACAAGCTGAGCAGAACTCGTTTTTATGTATTAAACTCTATTCACTATAGTCCCGGGTTGTCAATGTCAAAATCCAATTAAAAACAATCCTTTATATCATGGTTAATACTCAAGTCAAGCTATGGGTAACTAGAAACAATTAATTAAGTTGCTAAAGTCAAAACTATAAATTATAGGTTATGACTTAAGCAAAAATAAATAAAAGTTTCTAGGTAACATCTCCAACCTGGTAGTAGCAAAAAAAAACAATAGAAATTCAACAGTGCTACCATAAAACGTCATTTTTGACAATCTGGGACTATAGTGAATAGAGTTTAAAGCACAATCAGCAGTGATGTTATGCGTTTGGCAGTACTGAAGTGTATTGTTGGTGGCACTGTAAGTCTATGTCAAATTTGAGATTAGTACTTTGTTGGTTAGGTTTTGTGACAGTTTTGACACAGATTGACGCAAAACCTAACCTGCTAACCTCGAATTTGACATAGACTTACAGTGCCGCCAACATATTATTCATACAACAAATATTTCAAAGGGATCTTGATGAAAAAGCAATTATAATCACCCTGTATAAATAACTATTTGATCATACTTTAGTTAAGGTCATGCGGCATGGACTTTTGAAGAAAAACGCATAAAAAGTTACCTTACTTTAAACTACAGACGACTTTTCTGACCCTCAATGTGTAAAACAAATATATGTTGAATTTTTCATGAGGTTTTTAACTTTGTTTTGATAATCGTATGTTAATCCTTGTACAGTAGAATTAACTGTAACTTTCACTGATGTCAAAACGGTTGGCAGTAAGGCAGGGTGATACATCGATAAATAACGATATCAAAATATCAAATATTAAGAGATTTTGAGCATTGATATATCAAATATTAATGTATGGAATATTGATATTTATCGATTTGATATTCAAGGGTAATACCACAAGCAGTGGATATATTTTTGACAAATATTTTGTCGTTTCCATGTAAATTATTGCGTTTAAATTTCACGATACAAAATCACATCAAAAATGTCACGAGCCGAAGGCGAGTGACATTTAAATGTGATTTTGTTGAGTGAAATTTGCAATAATTTCTATTGAAATGGCAAAATATTTAAAAAAATATATCCACTTCGAGTGGTATTTGGGACGACTATTTAACAATATTAATACATAACGATTAACTTTATTGAAAAATATTCCAACAATTAATATAATTATTCATTCTCAATTAAATTCAGCGAAATACTTCCAAAACACAGCATTTTAAAATTTTTAAAACAAGCCACACAGTTTGTTGGGGTTTATTGTTACGTAACCTAGCGATATCACTAAGGACAGAACATTGTTGCTAAGCGATACTTCGCAACAAGGCTATTTATTTCTTGAGTACGTACATTGTTTTGCGAATATTTTGCATGGTGCCCAATATTCAGTGATATACTGCTGTTATTGGTTGAAAAAAGCAAATGTCTGCAATGTGATTGGCTTATATGTTATAGTGTTGAATAGTCATTGATATCACAAAAAATTTTTAGGATATTGGCATTAGGTACAATATCACAAAAATGTACTTTTTGTATTTATGCACAATTGTTTTAAATAACCATGGTGTCTCAAATTACTCCATTCTATAGTACTTAAAAATACTAAAAATTTATAATAATTTGACAGTGATTATGTTATTAAAGTTGCTTTACGTGCATGAAATAACTTAATTGTGATTTGCTTTAGCTTTATCGATTTAAACAATCCAATGATATATTTTTAAATTATACAACATATTTTTTATATGACAATTGAACCACTTTCCGAGTTATAATTTATTATTTTCTATAAAGTCATACGTAAAATATATATAGAACATTGCGTAGAAGTATCAGGTAGACATAAAAAATCGTGAATAATAAATTAACGTTGAATATTACCTGTCGGTTTAAAAATAAAATGTTATGTGGCCAACCAGTCTCCAATTCGGAAGTTTTTTTATAATGATCATAATTGTTTTAACACGGGGAATGTTTTTCTTTTGTGACAATGGCGAGCTCAGCAAGTATGAAAGCTAGAGAAACAACTGTGATTTGCGCTTATTTAACTTTATTTAAATTCTAAATTCTACCACATTAGGAGAGCGATATTTCTCCCACTATTCCAGAAAGTATCGCATTTTTCATATTCCTTGCATTATCAGTAATTACTGCTCGTACCTTTAGAGCTCTAACTTCTTCTATTGCTTGTTCTAAAACAGTGGCAATATACAATCCAGTATGTGCCTTCGTCTGTGAGTCTATTGCCTTATAAAAAATTGTCTGTGGTGTTGTGAAAATGATGGTTATAAGTACAATCCCATTCACATCAGTCCATACATCTGATGTCCTAAATTTCATGAATATATTGTGAAAAACTGTAGAAAACTAGTGTTCTATCTAATAGAATATTGTAACTTTGTACATGTAAATTTTTTGTTCTTTAAATTAAATATTTTTGTTACCTAATTAGATTTTGAAAATATTCAGGCTTTAAAAATTAGGTAATCTTGCCCAGTTCCGATTACTACCCCCACCTCCAGTTCTTTTCCCATGTCCCATATTAAGATATTCTCTTAAGACTTTAGTTCATACTCCTTTGATTTTAGCAAATCTTTCCCAAATATTCTATAATAATGAGTTGACAACGTGCTCTCACCTCCATCCTGCTGAAAGAAAAATGTGAGTGTAGATTTTTAGAAATTACTCTAAGTTGTGGTGTTTGTTTGCATATAGGTATATTCATAGTTCGTTATATGAAGTGTAGTTTTTCTCTCTTCTTGTCGACTTAACAACCCCATACCATTTAAACTTAAGGAATAATGGGCTTCTTCCTTGATTCTTAACATTCAACTGCCAGCTACATGTATCGTTTCTTTATCGCTTCAGTTTATTGTTCTTTAGGCAAATTCTGTTACTAAAAGTAACCACTGTTTTTAACTTTGTCATTACTAAGGGCTTTTCTTTTGCCAGTATATGTTGCATCAGTTATTTTATTAAACAATTATTTTTGGATTTTTCTGTGGAGCACGAAGCAAGTTCAAATGTTCAAACGTCCTGTTATTGTAGACTTGAAAACCCATTTTACTAGATGTTCTGCAGTAAGTATTTATTCTCTTGGCAGCTGTCCATAAGATGCTCAGTTTTCTTCCCAATTTTATTTTTTGAACAGTGGAATCATTTGTTTAATTGTTAAATACTTTTATAAAGTAATTAAGTACTTTGAAAGTATTTAAATATTTTTTTTTAGTTTCTAGATATCACTAAAATGTAAAGACTTGTAGTAAGCCAAGTACTACAGTTGGCATAACTTAAGCTATTTTACATGAATTATTAAAAACCCAAAAAAATAGATCTATATTGGGTTGTGGTGAATGCATAGTTTAGATCCTATTTTATAAATATTTCAGCAAAAATATTAAAATCCAGAAAATACTTTTTTAAAAATTTATGTATATTTAGAGCTGGGCAAAATACTTTTAAAAAGTATTTAACTACTAAATACTAAATACTTGATGAAAATCGAAAATATTTAAATACTAAATACTTTTTATGACCAAAAAGTAGTTAACCAACAAATACCTATCGTATTTAATAGTTAAATACTTTTGTAAAAGTAATTAAATACTTTAAAAGTATTTTAAAAGTATTTAAATATTTTAAAAGTATTTAAATATTTTAAAAGTATTTAAATATATTTTAGAAATATTTAAATATTTTAAAATTATTTAAACACTTTTAGTATTTAGATATCACTAAAATGTAAAAATACTTGTGAAGTACATATTTAAGTAGTAATGCAGCATTTCCAATCTTTTTAGTAGTTTAACAATTTTTCAAAACTAAATATAAAGTTCATAATATCCTTTCATTCGAATACTTGTAATAATTGTAGTAAATAGTTTAGATGTTATTTTATAAATATTTCTGCAAAAAAATCTTAAATTCCGGAACATACTTTTTTGATAAAGTTACTTATATTGAATATTAACAACAAAGTTAGTTAAACAAATATAAATTTAAAACCACATAAACTTTTTTTGTAATTTTTCGTTTTCATATACATAACAGTTCCTTTATATCTTTGCCATAAGTTGTAGGCATTCAGCTAATAACAAATTTGAAGATCAATTTAAATTTTTCAGTTGAAATACAAAAAAGTTGTCTTGCAAATTTAGCATTTGAGGTTACATTTTTTATATTTGAGGAAGAAAAATACTTGGAGATTTTCTGTTTTTAGTTTTTCTAGATTAATTTTCTTACTGGCAATTGTTGGTATCACGAATCTATAATATATAGGTATTAGCTTTTCCTTTCAGAATATCTAATGCTAAAACCAGTGACTTAGAAACGTATTCTGTCAAATACTCCACTTTATTTTTATTCAAGCAATATTGTTTAATTGAAAGCTTTCCATATAAAATAACTATTTGTTTTGCTAAAATTTATAAGTATTTTTTTGCTAAAAATTTGGCTTATGGACTCGTAGTGTGAATTCCAACGTGTAATGCCTAATAATGCCAGAATAGCTCAAATGATGACCTAAAAGACGTTTAAAATTATGCAAAAAGTATTTACTAGTTAGAAATACATTTTTTAAGAAACAAAAGTAGTTAAATACTCTCAAAGGTATTTAATTAGCTTTATTTCTCCAAGAAATATATATCCAACTAGTAAGTACTTTTTGCGTAATATTAAACGTCCAATACGTCATCATTTGAGAATATTTAAATACTTTGAGAATATTTAAATACTCCCAAAGTATTTAAATACTCTAAAAATATTTAAATAGTCTAAAAGTATTTAAATACTTCCAAAATTGTATTTAAATACTAAATACTTTGTAAAGTATTTGCACCTAAAATACAAATACAGCCCATTTAAAAGTATTTAAATACCTAATAATTAAATATTACAAAAGTATTTAAATAAAAAAAGTATTTACAAATACAAATACTGCCCAGCTCTGCTTATATTGAGTATTAACAAGAAAGTAAACCAAAGTTAGATAAACAAATATAAATTTAAAACAATATAAACGCTTTTTTAAATTTTTATTTTCATATACATAACAGTTCCTTTATATCTTTGCCGTAAGTTGTAGGCCTTCAGCTAATAACAAATTTGAAGATCAATTTACATTTTTCAGTTCAAATATAAAGGTGTCCTTCAAATTGAGGTTACATTTTTTATATTTGAGGAAGAAAAATACTTGAGATTTTCTGTTTTTAGTTTTTCCAGATTAATTTTCATACTGGCCATTGTTGGTATCACGAATACATAATATATATTAGCTTTTCCGTTCAGAATATCTAATGCTAAAATTTATAAGTATTTTTTTGCTAAAATTTGGAATAACGACTCATAGTGTGAATTCCAACGTGTAATACCTAATAACGCCAGAATAGCTCAAATGATGACCTAAAAAACGTTTAAAATTACGCAAAAAGTATTTAATAGTTAAGACATATATTTTTTTAAGAAATAAAAATAGCTAAATACTCTCAAAGGTATTTAATTACCTTTATTTCTTCAAAAATATATTTCCAAGTAGTAAATACTTTTTGTGTAATTTTAAACGTCCAATACGTCATCATTTGAGAATATTTAAATGCAAAGTATTTGCACCTACAAATACAAAATACAGCCCATTAAAAAGTATTTAAATACTACAAAGTAGGTATTTAAATAAAAAAAATTATTTACAAATACAAATATTGCCCAGCTCTGGAAGTGATCAATGAATATCTTGAAATTTTACATTTGCAATAACAGAAACGTTTTTGGTGCGAAAAGGGAATGCAAATTAAAAAACTAATAAAAATTAAATATTTTGAAGCTGTATCTTAATTATTTGTAATGGCAATTTCAAAATTTTAGTTTTTAGGTAACTGTGTGATCTAGTATAGAAGGGGTCCCTATATTTGACAGTATTATACTGTTATTGAAATAATGTCAGTAAAACTTCCAGTATATTTTAGTCTTAAAATAGAAGCATTGTTTTCTACACAATCATCCAGCCTAATTTCTGAGCTTTTTAAAATAGTACAGTTCTTTACCTAAGCGAACAAAAGGTGGTGAATAATTTGTCTACTGGTTGCACTGTAGTAAAAAAAGTAGTGTACTGGGTAATTTCCAATTCCATTTATTCTGTTCGTTGCGTATGAAAAGGTTCCTGCTGGTAAAACAACGCTTTTGCTAGCAACTAAAAAAATGAGTGCTCTGTAATTTTCTGGTTAACATAAAGGCTACAGTAGTGAAATGCAATCTTTATAGTGATTGGTAATCATTTGAACCATGTTTGAAGTGATCAGATTTTAATCAATCGCGATGGAGATGTGATAGCAAAGACTTGGCGTACATTAATGTTATGATTGCCTTGGTATAATTTATGTACCGATGAGCTAGTACTTGTGATTAATGCAGCATT
>CALNHX010013331.1:0-18018 GCA_940337035.1 Agriotes lineatus
ATGGCACGCATATTAAGGCCAAATTTATTAAATTCTGATCGCCACTGACTATCAAATTAGCTCAATAATATTTTCTGTAGTTAATATTTGCTGCAAAACGTGCTTATCAGACGTTTTAACGTACCTTAATACTATACCATTAAAATTGAATTTTTTGGATGGAGAAAAATTTTATATAGTAGTGATATGTGGTTAAATGGTCTCCATATATACTACTACAAGGGCTATTACCACAGCAATCATTTTTAACCTAGTAATTGACCAGCTGCTAATGATGGCACGCATATTAAGGTCAAATTTATTAAATTCTGATCGCCCCTGACTATCAAATTAGCTCAATAATATTTCCTGTAGTTAATATTTGCTGCAAAGCG
Source organism: Agriotes lineatus (assembly GCA_940337035.1). NCBI lineage: Eukaryota > Metazoa > Arthropoda > Insecta > Coleoptera > Elateridae > Agriotes > Agriotes lineatus. The sequence goes on from CALNHX010013331.1 coordinate 375, forward strand.
TGCTTTTCAGATGTTTTAACGTACCTTAATACTATACTACTAAAATTGAATTTTTTGGATAGAGAAAAATTGTATATAGTACTGATATATGGTTAAATGGTCTCCATATATACTACTACAAGGGCTATTACCACAGCAATCAATTTTAAGCTAGTAATTGTACACCTGCTAATGATGGCACGCATATTAAGGCAAAATTTATTAAATTCTGATCGCCCCTGACTATCAAATTAGCTCAATAATATTTTTTGTAGTTAATATTTGCTGCAAAACGTGCTTATCAGACGTTTTAACGTACCTTAGTACTTAGTACTTTACGATTAAAATTTAATTTTTTGGATTGGGAAAAATTTTATATAGTAGTGATATATGGTCAAATGGTCTCCATATATACTACTACAAGGGCTATTACCACAGCAATCAATTTTAAGCTAGTAATTGAACAACATATACTAATGGCACGCATATTATGAACAAATTTATTATATTCTGATCGCCACTAGCTATCAAATCAGCTCAATAATATTTCCTGTAGTTAATATTTGCTGCAAAACGCGCTTATCAGACGTTTTAACGTACCTTAAAACTATGCCATTAAAATTGAATCTTTTCGATGCAGAAAAATTTTGTAAAAAAAGTAGTGATATATGGTTAACTGGTCTCCATATATACTACTACAAGGGCTATTACCACAGCAATCAATTTTAAGCTAGTAATTGATCAACATATACTAATGACACGCATATTATGAGCAAATTCATTATATTCTGATTGCCATTAGCTATCAAATCAGCTCAATAATATTTCCTGTAGTTAATATATGCTGCAAAACGTGCTTATCAGACGTTTTAACGTACCTTAATACTATACCAATAAAATTGAATCTTTTCGATGCAGAAAAATTTTATATAGTAGTGATATACGGTTAAATGGTCTCCATATATACTACTACAAGGGCTATTACCACAGCAATCAATTTTAAGCTAGTAATTGTACACCTGCTAATGATGGCACGCATATTAAGGCAAAATTTATTAAATTCTGATCGCCCCTGACTATCAAATTAGCTCAATAATATTTTTTGTAGTTAATATTTGCTGCAAAACGTGCTTATCAGACGTTTTAACGTACCTTAGTACTTTACGATTAAAATTGAATTTTTTGGATTGGGAAAATTTTATATAGTAGTGATATATGGTCAAATGGTCTCCATATATACTACTACAAGGGCTATTACCACAGCAATCAATTTTAAGCTAGTAATTGAACAACATATACTAATGGCACGCAAATTATGAACAAATTTATTATATTCTGATCGCCACTAGCTATCAAATCAGCTCAATAATATTTCCTGTAGTTAATATATGCTGCAAAACGTGCTTATCAGACGTTTTAACGTACCTTAATACTATACCAATAAAATTGAATCTTTTCGATGCAGAAAAATTTTATATAGTAGTGATATACGGTTAAATGGTCTCCATATATACTACTACAAGGGCTATTACCACAGCAATCATTTTTAAGCTAGTAATTGTACACCTGCTAATGATGGCACGCATATTAAGGCCAAATTTATTAAATTCTGATCGCCCCTGACTATCAAATTAGCTCAATAATATTTTCTGTAGTTAATATTTGCTGCAAAACGTGCTTATCAGACGTTTTAACGTACCTTAATACTATACTATTAAAATTGATTTTTTGTGGATGGAGAAAAACGTTATATAGTAGTGATATATGGTTAAATGGTCTCCATATATACTACTACAAGGGCTATTACCACAGCAATCATTTTTAAGCTAGTAATTGACCAACTGCTAATGATGGCACGCATATTAAGGCCAAATTTATTAAATTCTGAACGCCCCTGACTATCAAATTAGCTGAATAATATGTCCTGTAGTTAATATTTGCTGCAAATCGTGCTTTTCAGATGTTTTAACGTACCCTAATACTATACTATTAAAATTGAATTTTTTGGATGGAGAAAAATTTTATATAGTAGTAATATGTGGTTAAATGGTCTCCATATATACTACTACAAGGGCTATTACCACAGCAATCATTTTAAGCTAGTAATTGACCAGCTGCTAATGATGGCACGAATATTATGAACAAATTTATTATATTCTGATCGCCACTAGCTATCAAATCAGCTCAATAATATTTCCTGTAGTTAATATTTGCGGCAAAACTTGCTTTTCAGACGATTTAACGTTCCTTGACACTATACTATTAAAATTGTACCTTTTGGATGCAGAAAATTTTTATATAGTAGTAATATATGGTTAAATGGTCTCCATATATACTACTACAAGGGCTATTACCACAGCAATCAATTTTAAGATAGTAATTGAACACTTGCTAATGATGGCACGCATATTAAGGCCAAATTTATTAAATTCTGATCGCCCCTGACTATCAAATTAGCTCAATATATTTCCTGTAGTTAATATTTGCTACAAAACGTGCTTTTCAGATGTTTTAACGTACCTTAATACTATACTACTAAAATTGAAAATTTTGGATAGAGAAAAATTGTATATAGTACTAATATATGGTTAAATGGTCTCCATATATACTACTACAAGGGCTATTACCACAGCAATCAATTTTAAGCTAGTAATTGAACACCTGCTAATGATGGCACGCATATTAAGGCCAAATTCATTAAATTCTGATCGCCCCTGACTATCAAATTAGCTCAATAATATTTCCTGGAGTTAATATTTGCTGCAAAACGTGCTTATCAGACGTTTTAACGTACCTTAGTACTTTACGATTAAAATTAATTTTTTGGAGGGAGAAAAATTTTATATAGTAGTGATATATGGTCAAATGGTCTCCATATATACTACTACAAGGGCTATTACCACAGCAATCAATTTTAAGCTAGTAATTGAACAACATATACTAATGGCACGCATATTATGTACAAATTTATTATATTCTGATCGCCACTAGCTATCAAATCAGCTCAATAATATTTCCTGTAGTTAATATTTGCTGCAAAACGCGCTTATCAGACGTTTTAACGTACCTTAAAACTATGCCATTAAAATTGAATCTTTTGGATGCAGAAAAATTTTATAAAGTAGTGATATATGGTTAACTGGTCTCGATATATACTACTACAAGGGCTATTACCACAGCAATCAATTTTAATCTAGTAATTGATCAACTTATACTAGTGACACGCATATTATGAGCAAATTCATTATATTCTGATCGCCATTAGCTATCAAATCAGCTCAATAATATTTCCTGTAGTTAATATATGCTGCAAAACGTGCTTATCAGACGTTTTAACGTACCTTAATACTATACCAATAAAATTGAATCTTTTCGATGCAGAAAAATTTTATATAGTAGTGATATACGGTTAAATGGTCTCCATATATACTACTACAAGGGCTATTACCACAGCAATCAATTTTAAGCTAGTAATTGAACACCTGCTAATGATGGCACGCATATTAAGGCCAAATTTATTAAATTCTGATCGCCCCTGACTATCAAATTAGCTCAATAATATTTCCTGTAGCTAATATTTGCTGCAAAACGTGCTTTTCAGATGTTTTACCGTACCTTAATACTATACTACTAAAATTGAATTTTTTGGATGGAGAAAAATTGTATATAGTGCTGATATATGGTTAAATGGTTTCCATATATACTACTACAAGGGCTATTACCACAGCAATCAATTTTAAGCTAGTAATTGAACACCTGCTAATGATGGCACGCATATTAAGGCCAAATTTATTAAATTCTGATCGCCCCTGACCATCAAATTAGCTCAATAATATTTCCTGTAGTTAATATTTGCTGCAAAACGTGCTTTTCAGATGTTTTACCGTACCTTAATACTATACTACTAAAATTGAATTTTTTGGATGGAGAAAAATTGTATATAGTGCTGATATATGGTTAAATGGTTTCCATATATACTACTACAAGGGATATTACCACAGAAATCAATTTTAAGCTAGTAATTGAACACCTGCTAATGATGGCACGCATATTAAGGCCAAATTTATTAAATTCTGATCGCCACTGACTATCAAATTAGCTCAATAATATTTTCTGTAGTTAATATTTGCTGCAAAACGTGCTTATCAGACGTTTTAACGTACCTTAATACTATACCATTAAAATTGAATTTTTTGGATGGAGAAAAATTTTATATAGTAGTGATATGTGGTTAAATGGTCTCCATATATACTACTACAAGGGCTATTACCACAGCAATCATTTTTAACCTAGTAATTGACCAGCTGCTAATGATGGCACGCATATTAAGGCCAAATTTATTAAATTCTGATCGCCCCTGACTATCAAATTAGCTCAATAATATTTCCTGTAGTTAATATTTGCTGCAAAGCGTGCTTTTCAGATGTTTTAACGTAACTTAATACTATACTACTAAAATTGAATTTTTTGGATAGAGAAAAATTGTATATAGTACTGATATATGGTTAAATGGTCTCCATATATACTACTACAAGGGCTATTACCACAGCAATCAATTTTAAGCTAGTAATTGAACACCTGCTAATGATGGCACGCATATTAAGGCCAAATTCATTAAATTCTGATCGCCCCTGACTATCAAATTAGCTCAATAATATTTCCAGTAGTTAATATTTGCTGCAAAACGTGCTTATCAGATGTTTTAACGTACCTTAATACTATACTACTAAAATTGAATTTTTTGGATAGAGAAAAATTGTATATAGTACTGATATATGGTTAAATGGTCTCCATATATACTACTACAAGGGCTATTACCACAGCAATCAATTTTAAGCTAGTAATTGTACACCTGCTAATGATGGCACGCATATTAAGGCAAAATTTATTAAATTCTGATCGCCCCTGACTATCAAATTAGCTCAATAATATTTTTTGTAGTTAATATTTGCTGCAAAACGTGCTTATCAGACGTTTTAACGTACCTTAGTACTTTACGATTAAAATTTAATTTTTTGGATTGGGAAAAATTTTATATAGTAGTGATATATGGTCAAATGGTCTCCATATATACTACTACAAGGGCTATTACCACAGCAATCAATTTTAAGCTAGTAATTGAACAACATATACTAATGGCACGCATATTATGAACAAATTTATTATATTCTGATCGCCACTAGCTATCAAATCAGCTCAATAATATTTCCTGTAGTTAATATTTGCTGCAAAACGCGCTTATCAGACGTTTTAACGTACCTTAAAACTATGCCATTAAAATTGAATCTTTTCGATGCAGAAAAATTTTGTAAAAAAAGTAGTGATATATGGTTAACTGGTCTCCATATATACTACTACAAGGGCTATTACCACAGCAATCAATTTTAAGCTAGTAATTGATCAACATATACTAATGACACGCATATTATGAGCAAATTCATTATATTCTGATTGCCCTTAGCTATCAAATCAGCTCAATAATATTTCCTGTAGTTAATATATGCTGCAAAACGTGCTTATCAGACGTTTTAACGTACCTTAGTACTATACCAATAAAATTGAATCTTTTCGATGCAGAAAAATTTTATATAGTAGTGATATACGGTTAAATGGTCTCCATATATACTACTACAAGGGCTATTACCACAGCAATCAATTTTAAGCTAGTAATTGTACACCTGCTAATGATGGCACGCATATTAAGGCAAAATTTATTAAATTCTGATCGCCCCTGACTATCAAATTAGCTCAATAATATTTTTTGTAGTTAATATTTGCTGCAAAACGTGCTTATCAGACGTTTTAACGTACCTTAGTAATTTACGATTAAAATTGAATTTTTTGGATTGGGAAAAATTTTATATAGTAGTGATATATGGTCAAATGGTCTCCATATATACTACTACAAGGGCTATTACCACAGCAATCAATTTTAAGCTAGTAATTGAACAACATATACTAATGGCACGCATATTATGAACAAATTTATTATATTCTGATCGCCACTAGCTATCAAATCAGCTCAATAATATTTCCTGTAGTTAATATATGCTGCAAAACGTGCTTATCAGACGTTTTAACGTACCTTAATACTATACCAATAAAATTGAATCTTTTCGATGCAGAAAAATTTTATATAGTAGTGATATACGGTTAAATGGTCTCCATATATACTACTACAAGGGCTATTACCACAGCAATCATTTTTAAGCTAGTAATTGTACACCTGCTAATGATGGCACGCATATTAAGGCCAAATTTATTAAATTCTGATCGCCCCTGACTATCAAATTAGCTCAATAATATTTTCTGTAGTTAATATTTGCTGCAAAACGTGCTTATCAGACGTTTTAACGTACCTTAATACTATACTATTAAAATTGATTTTTTTGGATGGAGAAAAACGTTATATAGTAGTGATATATGGTTAAATGGTCTCCATATATACTACTACAAGGGCTATTACCACAGCAATCATTTTTAAGCTAGTAATTGACCAACTGCTAATGATGGCACGCATATTAACGCCAAAATTTATTAAATTCTGAACGCCCCTGACTATCAAATTAGCTGAATAATATTTTCTGTAGTTAATATTTGCTGCAAAACGTGCTTATCAGACGTTTTAACGTACCTTAATACTATACTATTAAAATTGATTTTTTTGGATGGAGAAAAACGTTATATAGTAGTGATATATGGTTAAATGGTCTCCATATATACTACTACAAGGGCTATTACCACAGCAATCATTTTTAAGCTAGTAATTGACCAACTGCTAATGATGGCACGCATATTAACGCCAAAATTTATTAAATTCTGAACGCCCCTGACTATCAAATTAGCTGAATAATATGTCCTGTAGTTAATATTTGCTGCAAAACTTGCTTTTCAGACGATTTAACGTTCCTTGACACTATACTATTAAAATTGTACCTTTTGGATGCAGAAAATTTTTATATAGTAGTAATATATGGTTAAATGGTCTCCATATATACTACTACAAGGGCTATTACCACAGCAATCAATTTTAAGCTAGTAATTGAACACTTGCTAATGATGGCACGCATATTAAGGCCAAATTTATTAAATTCTGATCGCCCCTGACTATCAAATTAGCTCAATAATATTTCCTGTAGTTAATATTTGCTGCAAAACGTGCTTATCAGACGTTTTAACGTACCTTAGTACTTTACGATTAAAATTGAATTTTTTGGAGGGAGAAAAATTTTATATAGTAGTGATATATGGTCAAATGGTCTCCATATATACTACTACAAGGGCTATTACCACAGCAATCAATTTTAAGCTAGTAATTGAACAACATATACTAATGGCACGCATATTATGAACAAATTTATTATATTCTGATCGCCACTAGCTATCAAATCAGCTCAATAATATTTCCTGTAGTTAATATTTGCTGCAAAACGCGCTTATCAGACGTTTTAACGTACCTTAAAACTATGCCATTAAAATTGAATCTTTTGGATGCAGAAAAATTTTATAAAGTAGTGATATATGGTTAACTGGTCTCCATATATACTACTACAAGGGCTATTACCACAGCAATCAATTTTAAGCTAGTAATTGATCAACATATACTAATGACACGAATATTATGAGCAAATTCATTATATTCTGATCGCCATTAGCTATCAAATCAGCTCAATAATATTTCCTGTAGTTAATATATGCTGCAAAACGTGCTTATCAGACGTTTTAACGTAACTTAATACTATACCAATAAAATTGAATCTTTTCGATGCAGAAAAATTTTATATAGTAGTGATATACGGTTAAATGGTCTCCATATATACTACTACAAGGGCTATTACCACAGCAATCAATTTTAAGCTAGTAATTGAACACCTGCTAATGATGGCACGCATATTAAGGCCAAATTTATTAAATTCTGATCGCCCCTGACTATCAAATTAGCTCAATAATATTTCCTGTAGTTAATATTTGCTGCAAAACGTGCTTTTCAGATGTTTTACCGTACCTCAATACTATACTACTAAAATTGAATTTTTTGGATGGAGAAAAATTGTATATAGTGCTGATATATGGTTAAATGGTTTCCATATATACTACTACAAGGGATATTACCACAGAAATCAATTTTAAGCTAGTAATTGAACACCTGCTAATGATGGCCCGCATATTAAGGCCAAATTTATTAAATTCTGATCGCCACTGACTATCAAATTAGCTCAATAATATTTTCTGTAGTTAATATTTGCTGCAAAACGTGCTTATCAGACGTTTTAACGTACCTTAATACTATACCATTAAAATTGAATTTTTTGGAAGGAGAAAAATTTTATATAGTAGTGATATGTGGTTAAATGGTCTCCATATATACTACTACAAGGGCTATTACCACAGCAATCATTTTTAACCTAGTAATTGACCAGCTGCTAATGATGGCACGCATATTAAGGCCAAATTTATTAAATTCTGATCGCCCCTGACTATCAAATTACCTCAATAATATTTCCTGTAGTTAATATTTGCTGCAAAGCGTGCTTTTCAGATGTTTCAACGTACCTTAATACTATACTACTAAAATTGAATTTTTTGGATAGAGAAAAATTGTATATAGTACTGATACATGGTTAAATGGTCTCCATATATACTACTACAAGGGCTATTACCACAGCAATCAATTTTAAGCTAGTAATTGTACACCTGCTAATGATGGCACGCATATTAAGGCAAAATTTATTAAATTCTAATCGCCCCTGACTATCAAATTAGCTCAATAATATTTTTTGTAGTTAATATTTGCTGCAAAACGTGCTTATCAGACGTTTTAACGTACCTTAGTACTTTACGATTAAAATTGAATTTTTTGGATTGGGAAAAATTTTATATAGTAGTGATATATGGTCAAATGGTCTCCATATATACTACTACAAGGGCTATTACCACAGCAATCAATTTTAAGCTAGTAATTGAACAACATATACTAATGGCACGCATATTATGAACAAATTTATTATATTCTGATCGCCACTAGCTATCAAATCAGCTCAATAATATTTCCTGTAGTTAATATTTGCTGCAAAACGCGCTTATCAGACGTTTTAACGTACCTTAAAACTATGCCATTAAAATTGAATCTTTTGGATGCAGAAAAATTTTGTAAAAAAAGTAGTGATATATGGTTAACTGGTCTCCATATATACTACTACAAGGGCTATTACCACAGCAATCAATTTTAAGCTAGTAATTGATCAACATATACTAATGACACGCATATTATGAGCAAATTCATTATTTTCTGATTGCCATTAGCTATCAAATCAGCTCAATAATATTTCCTGTAGTTAATATATGCTGCAAAACGTGCTTATCAGACGTTTTAACGTACCTTAATACTATACCAATAAAATTGAATCTTTTCGATGCAGAAAAATTTTATATAGTAGTGATATACGGTTAAATGGTCTCCATATATACTACTACAAGGGCTATTACCACAGCAATCAATTTTAAGCTAGTAATTGTACACCTGCTAATGATGGCACGCATATTAAGGCAAAATTTATTAAATTCTGATCGCCCCTGACTATCAAATTAGCTCAATAATATTTTCTGTAGTTAATATTTGCTGCAAAACGTGCTTATCAGACGTTTTAACGTACCTTAATACTATACCATTAAAATTGAATTTTTTGGATGGAGAAAAATTTTATATAGTAGTAATATGTGGTTAAATGGTCTCCATATATACTACTACAAGGGCTATTACCACAGCAATCATTTTAAGCTAGTAATTGACCAGCTGCTAATGATGGCACGAATATTATGAACAAATTTATTATATTCTGATCGCCACTAGCTATCAAATCAGCTCAATAATATTTCCTGTAGTTAATATTTGCTGCAAAACTTGCTTTTCAGACGATTTAACGTTCCTTGACACTATACTATTAAAATTGTACCTTTTGGATGCAGAAAATTTTTATATAGTAGTAATATATGGTTAAATGGTCTCCATATATACTACTACAAGGGCTATTACCACAGCAATCAATTTTAAGCTAGTAATTGAACAACATATACTAATGGCACGCATATTATGTACAAATTTATTATATTCTGATCGCCACTAGCTATCAAATCAGCTCAATAATATTTCCTGTAGTTAATATTTGCTGCAAAACGCGCTTATCAGACGTTTTAACGTACCTTAAAACTATGCCATTAAAATTGAATCTTTTGGATGCAGAAAAATTTTATAAAGTAGTGATATATGGTTAACTGGTGTCCATAAATACTACTACAAGGGCTATTACCACAGCAATCAATTTTAAGCTAGTAATTGATCAACATATACTAATGACACGCATATTATGAGCAAATTTATTATATTCCGATCGCCATTAGCTATCAAATCAGCTCAATAATATTTCCTGTAGTTAATATATGCTGCAAAACGTGCTTATCAGACGTTTTAACGTACCTTAATATTATACCAATAAAATTGATTCTTTTCGATGCAGAAAAATTTTATATAGTAGTGATATACGGTTAAATGGTCTCCATATATACTACTACAAGGGCTATTACCACAGCAATCAATTTTAAGCTAGTAATTGAACACCTGCTTATGATGGCACACATATTAAGGCCAAATTTATTAAATTCTGATCGCCCCTGACTATCAAATTAGCTCAATAATATTTCCTGTAGCTAATATTTGCTGCAAAACGTGCTTTTCAGATGTTTTACCGTACCTTAATACTATACTACTAAAATTGAATTTTTTGGATGGAGAAAAATTGTATATAGTGCTGATATATGGTTAAATGGTTTCCATATATACTACTACAAGAGATATTACCACAGAAATCAATTTTAAGCTAGTAATTGAACACCTGCTAATGATGGCACGCATATTAAGGCCAAATTTATTAAATTCTGATCGCCCCTGACTATCAAATTAGCTCAATAATATTTTCTGTAGTTAATATTTGATGCAAAACGTGCTTATCAAACGTTTTAACGTACCTTAATACTATACCATTAAAATTGAATTTTTTGGATGGAGAAAAATTTTATACAGTAGTGATATGTGGTTAAATGGTCTCCATATATACTACTACAAGGGCTATTACCACAGCAATCATTTTTAACCTAGTAATTGAACAACATATACTAATGGCACGCATATTATGAACAAATTTATTATATTCTGATCGCCACTAGCTATCAAATCAGCTCAATAATATTTCCTGTAGTTAATATTTGCTGCAAAACGCGCTTATCAGACGTTTTAACGTACCTTAAAACTATGCCATTAAAATTGAATCTTTTGGATGCAGAAAAATTTTGTAAAAAAAGTAGTGATATATGGTTAACTGGTCTCCATATATACTACTACAAGGGCTATTACCACAGCAATCAATTTTAAGCTAGTAATTGATCAACATATACTAATGACACGCATATTATGAGCAAATTCATTATTTTCTGATTGCCATTAGCTATCAAATCAGCTCAATAATATTTCCTGTAGTTAATATATGCTGCAAAACGTGCTTATCAGACGTTTTAACGTACCTTAATACTATACCAATAAAATTGAATCTTTTCGATGCAGAAAAATTTTATATAGTAGTGATATACGGTTAAATGGTCTCCATATATACTACTACAAGGGCTATTACCACAGCAATCAATTTTAAGCTAGTAATTGTACACCTGCTAATGATGGCACGCATATTAAGGCAAAATTTATTAAATTCTGATCGCCCCTGACTATCAAATTAGCTCAATAATATTTTCTGTAGTTAATATTTGCTGCAAAACGTGCTTATCAGACGTTTTAACGTACCTTAATACTATACCATTAAAATTGAATTTTTTGGATGGAGAAAAATTTTATATAGTAGTAATATGTGGTTAAATGGTCTCCATATATACTACTACAAGGGCTATTACCACAGCAATCATTTTAAGCTAGTAATTGACCAGCTGCTAATGATGGCACGAATATTATGAACAAATTTATTATATTCTGATCGCCACTAGCTATCAAATCAGCTCAATAATATTTCCTGTAGTTAATATTTGCTGCAAAACTTGCTTTTCAGACGATTTAACGTTCCTTGACACTATACTATTAAAATTGTACCTTTTGGATGCAGAAAATTTTTATATAGTAGTAATATATGGTTAAATGGTCTCCATATATACTACTACAAGGGCTATTACCACAGCAATCAATTTTAAGCTAGTAATTGAACAACATATACTAATGGCACGCATATTATGAACAAATTTATTATATTCTGATCGCCACTAGCTATCAAATCAGCTCAATAATATTTCCTGTAGTTAATATTTGCTGCAAAACGCGCTTATCAGACGTTTTAACGTACCTTAAAACTATGCCATTAAAATTGAATCTTTTGGATGCAGAAAAATTTTATAAAGTAGTGATATATGGTTAACTGGTGTCCATAAATACTACTACAAGGGCTATTACCACAGCAATCAATTTTAAGCTAGTAATTGATCAACATATACTAATGACACGCATATTATGAGCAAATTTATTATATTCCGATCGCCATTAGCTATCAAATCAGCTCAATAATATTTCCTGTAGTTAATATATGCTGCAAAACGTGCTTATCAGACGTTTTAACGTACCTTAATATTATACCAATAAAATTGATTCTTTTCGATGCAGAAAAATTTTATATAGTAGTGATATACGGTTAAATGGTCTCCATATATACTACTACAAGGGCTATTACCACAGCAATCAATTTTAAGCTAGTAATTGAACACCTGCTAATGATGGCACACATATTAAGGCCAAATTTATTAAATTCTGATCGCCCCTGACTATCAAATTAGCTCAATAATATTTCCTGTAGCTAATATTTGCTGCAAAACGTGCTTTTCAGATGTTTTACCGTACCTTAATACTATACTACTAAAATTGAATTTTTTGGATGGAGAAAAATTGTATATAGTGCTGATATATGGTTAAATGGTTTCCATATATACTACTACAAGAGATATTACCACAGAAATCAATTTTAAGCTAGTAATTGAACACCTGCTAATGATGGCACGCATATTAAGGCCAAATTTATTAAATTCTGATCGCCCCTGACTATCAAATTAGCTCAATAATATTTTCTGTAGTTAATATTTGATGCAAAACGTGCTTATCAAACGTTTTAACGTACCTTAATACTATACCATTAAAATTGAATTTTTTGGATGGAGAAAAATTTTATACAGTAGTGATATGTGGTTAAATGGTCTCCATATATACTACTACAAGGGCTATTACCACAGCAATCATTTTTAACCTAGTAATTGAACAACATATACTAATGGCACGCATATTATGAACAAATTTATTATATTCTGATCGCCACTAGCTATCAAATCAGCTCAATAATATTTCCTGTAGTTAATATTTGCTGCAAAACGCGCTTATCAGACGTTTTAACGTACCTTAAAACTATGCCATTAAAATTGAATCTTTTGGATGCAGAAAAATTTTATAAAGTAGTGATATATGGTTAACTGGTCTCCATATATACTACTACAAGGGCTATTACCACAGCACTCAATTTTAAGCTAGTAATTGATCAACATATACTAATGACACGCATATTATGAGCAAATTTATTATATTCTGATCGCCATTAGTTATCAAATCAGCTCAATAATATTTCCTGTAGTTAATATATGCTGCAAAACGTGCTTATCAGACGTTTTAACGTACCTTAATACTATACCAATAAAATTGAATCTTTTCGATGCAGAAAAATTTTATATAGTAGTGATATACGGTTAAATGGTCTCCATATATACTACTACAAGGGCTATTACCACAGCAATCAATTTTAAGCTAGTAATTGAACACCTGCTAATGATGGCACGCATATTAAGGCCAAATTTATTAAATTCTGATCGCCCCTGACTATCAAATTAGCTCAATAATATTTCCTGTAGCTAATATTTGCTGCAAAACGTGCTTTTCAGATGTTTTACCGTACCTTAATACTATACTACTAAAATTGAATTTTTTGGATGGAGAAAAATTGTATATAGTGCTGATATATGGTTAAATGGTTTCCATATATACTACTACAAGAGATATTACCACAGAAATCAATTTTAAGCTAGTAATTGAACACCTGCTAATGATGGCACGCAGATTAAGGCCAAATTTATTAAATTCTGATCGCCCCTGACTATCAAATTAGCTCAATAATATTTCCTGTAGTTAATATTTGCTGCAAAGCCTGCTTTTCAGATGTTTTAACGTACCTTAATACTATACCAATAAAATTGAATTTTTTGGATAGAGAAAAATTGTATATAGTACTAATATATGGTTAAATGGTCTCCATATATACTACTACAAGAGATATTACCACAGCAATCAATTTTAAGCTAGTAATTGAACACCTGCTAATGATGGCACGCATATTAAGGCCAAATTTATTAAATTCTGATCGCCCCTGACTATCAAATTAGCTCAATAATATTTCCTGTAGTTAATATTTGCTGCAAAGCCTGCTTTTCAGATGTTTTAACGTACCTTAATACTATACTACTAAAATTGAATTTTTTGGATAGAGAAAAATTGTATATAGTACTAATATATGGTTAAATGGTCTCCATATATACTACTACAAGAGATATTACCACAGAAATCAATTTTAAGCTAGTAATTGAACACCTGCTAATGATGGCACGCAGATTAAGGCCAAATTTATTAAATTCTGATCGCCCCTGACTATCAAATTAGCTCAATAATATTTCCTGTAGTTAATATTTGCTGCAAAGCCTGCTTTTCAGATGTTTTAACGTACCTTAATACTATACTACTAAAATTGAATTTTTTGGATAGAGAAAAATTGTATATAGTACTAATATATGGTTAAATGGTCTCCATATATACTACTACAAGGGCTATTACCACAGCAATCAATTTTAAGCTAGTAATTGAACACCTGCTAATGATGGCACGCATATTAAGGCCAAATTTATTAAATTCTGATCGCCCCTGACTATCAAATTAGCTCAATAATATTTCCTGTAGCTAATATTTGCTGCAAAACGTGCTTTTCAGATGTTTTACCGTACCTTAATACTATACTACTAAAATTGAATTTTTTGGATGGAGAAAAATTGTATATAGTGCTGATATATGGTTAAATGGTTTCCATATATACTACTACAAGAGATATTACCACAGAAATCAATTTTAAGCTAGTAATTGAACACCTGCTAATGATGGCACGCAGATTAAGGCCAAATTTATTAAATTCTGATCGCCCCTGACTATCAAATTAGCTCAATAATATTTCCTGTAGTTAATATTTGCTGCAAAGCCTGCTTTTCAGATGTTTCAACGTACCTTAATACTATACTACTAAAATTGAATTTTTTGGATAGAGAAAAATTGTATATAGTGCTGATATATGGTTAAATGGTTTCCATATATACTACTACAAGAGATATTACCACAGCAATCAATTTTAAGCTAGTAATTGAACACCTGCTAATGATGGCACGCATATTAAGGCCAAATTCATTAAATTCTGATCGCCCCTGACTATCAAATTAGCTCAATAATATTTCCTGTAGTTAATATTTGCTGCAAAACGTGCTTATCAGACGTTTTAACGTACCTTAGTACTTTACGATTAAAATTGAATTTTTTGGAGGGAGAAAAATTTTATATAGTAGTGATATATGGTCAAATGGTCTCCATATATACTACTACAAGGGCTATTACCACAGCAATCAATTTTAAGCTAGTAATTGAACAACATATACTAATGGCACGCATATTATGTACAAATTTATTATATTCTGATCGCCACTAGCTATCAAATCAGCTCAATAATATTTCCTGTAGTTAATATTTGCTGCAAAACGCGCTTATCAGACGTTTTAACGTACCTTAAAACTATGCCATTAAAATTGAATCTTTTGGATGCAGAAAAATTTTATAAAGTAGTGATATATGGTTAACTGGTCTCGATATATACTACTACAAGGGCTATTACCACAGCAATCAATTTTAAGCTAGTAATTGTCAACTTATACTAATGACACGCATATTATGAGCAAATTCATTATATTCTGATCGCCATTAGCTATCAAATCAGCTCAATAATATTTCCTGTAGTTAATATATGCTGCAAAACGTGCTTATCAGACGTTTTAACGTACCTTAATACTATACCAATAAAATTGAATCTTTTCGATGCAGAAAAATTTTATATAGTAGTGATATACGGTTAAATGGTCTCCATATATACTACTACAAGGGCTATTACCACAGCAATCAATTTTAAGCTAGTAATTGAACACCTGCTAATGATGGCACGCATATTAAGGCCAAACTTATTAAATTCTGATCGCCCCTGACTATCAAATTAGCTCAATAATATTTCCTGTAGCTAATATTTGCTGCAAAACGTGCTTTTCAGATGTTTTACCGTAACTTAATACTATACTACTAAAATTGAATTTTTTGGATGGAGAAAAATTGTATATAGTACTGATATACGGTTAAATGGTTTCCATATATACTACTACAAGGGCTATTACCACAGCAATCAATTTTAAGCTAGTAATTGAACACCTGCTAATGATGGCACGCATATTAAGGCCAAATTTATTAAATTCTGATCGCCCCTGACCATCAAATTAGCTCAATAATATTTCCTGTAGTTAATATTTGCTGCAAAACGTGCTTTTCAGATGTTTTACCGTACCTTAATACTATACTACTAAAATTGAATTTTTTGGATGGAGAAAAATTGTATATAGTGCTGATATATGGTTAAATGGTTTCCATATATACTACTACAAGGGATATTACCACAGAAATCAATTTTAAGCTAGTAATTGAACACCTGCTAATGATGGCACGCATATTAAGGCCAAATTTATTAAATTCTGATCGCCACTGACTATCAAATTAGCTCAATAATATTTTCTGTAGTTAATATTTGCTGCAAATCGTGCTTATCAGACGTTTTAACGTACCTTAATACTATACCATTAAAATTGAATTTTTTGGATTGAGAAAAATTTTATATAGTAGTGATATGTGGTTAAATGGTCTCCATATATACTACTACAAGGGCTATTACCACAGCAATCATTTTTAACCTAGTAATTGACCAGCTGCTAATGATGGCACGCATATTAAGGCCAAATTTATTAAATTCGGATCGCCCCTGACTATCAAATTAGCTCAATAATATTTCCTGTAGTTAATATTTGCTTCAAAGCGTGCTTTTCAGATGTTTTAACGTAACTTAATACTATACTACTAAAATTGAATTTTTTGGATAGAGAAAAATTGTATATAGTACTGATATATGGTTAAATGGTCTCCATATATACTACTACAAGGGCTATTACCACAGCAATCAATTTTAAGCTAGTAATTGAACACCTGCTAATGATGGCACGCATATTAAGGCCAAATTCATTAAATTCTGATCGCCCTGACTATCAAATTAGCTCAATAATATTTCCAGTAGTTAATATTTGCTGCAAAACGTGCTTATCAGACGTTTTAACGTACCTTAGTACTTTACGATTAAAATTGATTTTTTTGGATTGGGAAAAATTTTATATAGTAGTGATATAT
>CALNHX010013332.1:0-18014 GCA_940337035.1 Agriotes lineatus
GAATGTAGTTCTCATTAAAAGAATACCTTCGGAGAAAAAGCAGTTTAATGTTTTAAGAAAAGTTTGAGAGCCACTGAAATTATTCAAAAATAATAATATAATACTATACATAATAACAATTAATTAATTACTAATATAAGAAAAACACAAAACGTGATAAAATAAATCTTTTTTATATTATCTAATTATTTAAATCGGAAAATGTTATATCTCTAATTGACAAATTGCGTTTAATTCTTGAATCCAGAAATTCTGGAAAAAATATGGAAAAATAAAATTTTGTTAATTTGTGAATCATATTATTATTCCAAAAGTTTTTACTTCTTGTTATAAGTTTGCAGTTATAATCTTTTTGGGTATACCGGGTGACAACGAGACTAGGGCCAGGCTTATATCTTCTTTATTTATGATTCGATACCAACATACTAGACATAATTTTTGATTGGACGATAGACATAGTCAAAATCGCTGACTTCCGGTTTTACCGGAAATGATCCCAACTGTATATTTTATGTTTTTCTGAATCTACGAGTCAAACTACATTTAATTGTCTTTCCAAATTTCAGTTTTTTTAAACAAAAAAATTCTTTTTTTAATTTTTATTTTTTACTATAGAAGGCCTTGACTTGGAAAAATCTATTTTAATTGACTATAGCAACTCTTAATAATAGCTATTTTATCAATAGAGTCCATAACAAACCTTTAATAAAAGAATATAATTAGCTAAACTAGTTTTAAAAAAAAAGTCACTTTTTTTAAATGGCACCTACTAGGGGCCATTTTGCCATTAGATAGTAAATAGAATTATCAATCTAACGATATGCATGATGCACTACTTTAACTTTATCTGAAACTGAAAATTAATTGATTAATTATTTTTTTAAATCTATTTAAAAAACCAAAGTTAGTGTCACTTCCGGCAAAACCGGAAGCGACACTAACTTTGGTTATTTAAATAGATGGCTCTATATGTTTTGTTCTTCGAAATCTCCGACTCAAATTACATACAACACTGTTGTATGTAATTAATAATTATTAAAATAGATTTATGCAATAATTAATAATACCTAAGCAAATTTGGCAACACTGTTGTATGTAATTTGAGTCGTAGATTTCGAAGAACATAAAACATATAGAGCCATCTATTTAAATAACCAAAGTTAGTGTCGCTTCCGGTTTTGCCGGAAGTGACACTATCTTTTGATTTTTAAATAGATTTAAAAAAAATAATTAATCAATTAATTTTCAGTTTCAGATAAAGATAAAGTAGTGCATGATGCACATCGTTAGATTGGTAAATACATTTTCTATCTAATGGCAAGATGGCCCTTAGTAGGTGCCATTTAAAAAAAGGGAATTTTTCTTAAAAAACGAGTTAGCAAATTATATTCTTTTATTAAAAGTTTGTTATTGACCTATTTGATAAAATAGCTATTATTAAGAGTTGCTAAAATTAATTAAAATAGATTTTTCCAAGTCAAGGCCAATTTTAAAAATAATTTTTTGTCCAAAAAAATTGAAATTTGGAAAGACTATTATATGTAGTTTGACTTGTAGATTCAGAAAAACATAAAATATACAGGGTGTTCTATTTAAAAAATTAGAGTTGGTATCATTTCCGGTAAAACCGGAAGTCAGCCATTTTGACTATATCTATAAGGCAATCAGAAATTATGTTTAGTATCTTAGTATAAAATTTTATCCAAATCGATTCATAAATAAAGAAGATATAAGCATAGCCCTAGTCTCATTGTCACCCGGTATATGAAAAAATAACAATATTCTCGATTGGTGACTTCAAGTTGACCTTGTATTTGATACATATAGTCATGATTCGATTTTAATTTAATTTTCTTATCACTGTCAATAAAACAGTAACTTACTAATTTAGATCGGACAGCTTCTCTTAGCAGAAAACGGGCATTTAATTTCAATGATCGCATCGTGATCAATTAAGCCGTCTGGAGGGGCACCAATGAAATGAACATTCTTATGGATGAAAAGACCGCATGGAGCAACATTCAGACAAAATTCTTGTTCAAACAATTTTTTTGCGTGGATTTCATTTACACTTCCATATTTTAAAATTTAGCCTTGCTTTCAAATGGTAATGAATATAATAACGATTTTACAAGATTTATGGTAGATGTTGTCCCTTTCATTTTGCAAATCCTTCCAAAGTTGCTCTCCCTTAATCTACAATATTTTTTATCAAACGATTTAGGGTTCAAACTTTGACCCCGAGTGTTTATTTCTATACTAATTTTATTTAAGCTGCCGATTTTTTCCATAAATTTTTCAACCAACATTGAAAATTCTTGTGAGGTTTTGTCAGGAAACTCATATTCTGAGTTTAACCCATAATCTTCGTCGGCTTCTAAAGATTTGAAAGAATTACGTCCTCTTTTTTTACTAACAATTTGTTTAGACAAAGAGCAATAAATATTAGTGAAAACCCCAATATTTCCGTTGCACATTTTTTTTGCACTTAGTAAAAAAAGAATGTTTGGTATTGAAGTTGGATACTGCCGCTAAACATCTTGTTTTATAGGAACCACGCTTTGAAAAATGGATTCTTTTACCTCCAACAAGTTTGTTCACAATACTATTGAAACATTCAGTTTGTATCGACGTCGTGCCACAAACTGGAGGCATGGTTTGCCACCCTGTTTATATAACCCAAAAAATCTTCAAAAATACAACTTTTGGCAAATGAATCATATAAATTCTCTTCATTCGCTTTTTGATCTTTACAAAAGTATTTGCTCGTATTATCTGCCGTTTTGCAGTTATCGTGGCATCCCATTATATGCTTTGGACCGTTCAAAATATCTTCTTTGAAGTATTGAATTTTTAAATAAATTGGTATTTTTTGGTTTTTTCTATACTTACCTGCACTTACTATGGCGGTTCGAAAACGCAGAATATTATTACTCAAAAAATCTTATCTTTCCTTCAATTTTAGACCTCTTTGACAACTCGAGTAGTTTGTTACAGTAATTGCGCAAAATGTGATCTCGGCACTCTATTTTTTCTATGGGGAATGCTGGTCCATATGGTTTACATTCTTTAATTTTCTTTGGAACACTACTGTCTCCGTCTCCTATTATTTTATTGAATTTTAGTCCGTGCAATTTTACAGATTTTTTTAAACCATCTACAATAATTTGTGATTCCATAGAGGTCGACGTTCCATTCCAATTTTTAAAGCAAAGATTAGTTGGAACGGAATTGGAACCTCTATGCTTTTCATAAAAATAATAATATTTATTTTTTACATCCGCATACAAAATTTTTTTGTTCTTGCCCCAATGATGCATGCGACCTCTGATGAAGCGTTGTGATTTGATTTGTAAGAGCGTTTGCTCCAAGCGCCATCAACAATTACTGGTATCATGGGCGTACCATCCACATCAACCTCACTCAATTCACAAGCAAGTGCAGCTTCTTATTTTCCATCGTCCACCATTTGTTGCAAAGGATTTTCTTCCACAACTGTCCTATCTTCTTTTGCCGAATAGGTGTTGAAAGACATACTCGGGATGTCCAGTGCCGATCAAAATTCTTTCAGTTGCGAGTAACCTTTGGAATAGGTTCCACAAATTACTGCCTGGTTCACCTCAACAGTTCCTGAGCATTCTGTTGCGAAAGTGCCTTTAAAACCACACACACGACACTTGGTTGCAAACACACTTTTTAATCCGTACCATTTTTCCTATACTATGTCTATGTCGAAAAAACTACAGTCAAACCCTGCATGTTTCAAACTTTTTAGAGGGCTAAATAAATGTACTATGTCCACAATTCTTCGGCCACAGATGTTCTTGAGCTTTTCAACGGAATCGCTTCCTCTCTCTATATTTAATTCTGGATAAGTCTCCTCTCCTCCAGGCAAGTCTGGATAAATATTCTCCGCTACATCCTGGGTAGCAATTAATTCTAATTAAATTAAGCTAAGAAAACTAAGTTACGAACAAGAATTTTTTAATATGGAATTTTGTTTTGTTTCAGTAAAATAGCTACGGGATACCTCATTATTAACCAACTTGAAAGTAAATGAGCCAAAGCATATTGATATGGAAAAGTGAGCTATTTCCAAACTCAGTAGAAAAAACCTCAGATAAAACTTCTTTTTTAATCAAAAAAATTCCTAATGAAATGGGGTACATTTTATTTGTTACTCTGTACTCTGTGCTGGTTATGTCTATGAAACTTTAAAACAAACTATCTATCTCTTTTTTTTAGTGATTTGTGAATATATCTTATTTTATTAGATACTTACTTCTTTTGAAGATTATTCTTCCGTTTTTTATACTTCGGCGACGACTACCACAGGTCAAATGATTTTTGCTACGTAGGCCCATTGAAAAAGTCGAAAAAGCAAAGTCGAGGCAACACAAAACACAATAAAGGACACTCATACACACCACAAAATTATTTGGGTAATTGTAGAAACAGTCACCAATTATGACCTTTATAGGTGCAAGTGAAGATATTTCTAACCCCCCACTTCCCCACTTTAAAACTCACCTAATGAGAAGACGTACTTACGTAGATATAAATACATATATAGTTTTAAATAAATTTATTTACCAACTACAATTTTTAATCACTATTTTATAATTTTTAAATGATGTTTTACATATTAGCATATATAGGATTTATTTTAAGAATTACAAATTCTTTTAAAAATATTAATACATATAAACTGTTGTATTCTGCTTACGTTAGATCAAATCTTGAATACGCAAGCGTAATCTGGAACCCTTGTTATGCAATTCATTGTAATAGAATCGAAAAAATCCACAGAAAATTTGTAAGAATTACTTGTAAGCGACTGAATATTGACTTACCTAGCTATGGCTGTAGATTGGCGACTGTCGACTTAGTGACTTTGGAAAATCGTAGGAAGTGTAATGATGTTACTGTTCTTTATAAGATTGTAAATAATATGTTCAACTGTCCGGATTTAATTTCATGTATTACTTTTAATGTGCCTCAGTTCAATACCAGACATTTTCAACTGTTCAAATCGGAATTTGCTAGTACCAATGTTATTTTAAACTCACCGTTTTGGAGAATTATGCGATCTTATAATCAGTATGCTGGGTGTATCGATATTTTCTGCATGTCTTTTCCAAAATTCAAAAATATGCTTATGCAAAATCTTTAAATTTGCTTTGTTTTTTGTTTTCATTACTTATAGTTTTTTATTTTCATATTATTGTACTACTAGTACCACAATACTGCCGTGCTTGGCTGGAGAGTAGTGTTTCCATTGGTGAACATTGGAGATGCTGCTGTTTGGCTAAGTGCGGCAGAATAATAATAATAATATCTTGCAATTCGTGTCAACCTGTAATTGGGTTCTTACCTGTTGGTTGACCATGTGATATTCTTTAAATAAATAAATACATTGGTTTACATACGCGGCCAACGTGTAAATAGGGAAATAAAAATAACACTAGACAAGTGAAAATCTCTGACCAATAAAATGCCAAAAAATCAAGTTCATTCGATGTTAAAAAGTTAATGGCAATTAAATATTTAGGTTGACGTTTTGTAAACGGCTACTTAGTTTTTTTAATAAAAACAGCGTTGGAAGGTGAGTAAATTGGTTCACAGGATTGTCAGATTAAATATAAACCTATCAGAGAATCTAAATTACACAACAAATTTTGAAATACGACATTTCACGGAATGATTAGCGACTAGGAATAGTTCTGTACAGATAAATCTAGGACAGAAGCAAAAAGTCAGGCAAATTTCTGTTGTTGCTTCAACACTTTGTCGCTAAAAAAAGTCAACTAGTTGCTGTCTATCAATACAATTTGTTTTAGATAATCATTTTCATTGATTCTTTTAAACCTCTTACCTGGTCATGAAACAAAAAAAAAGATTTTGATCATGGAAAGTTGAAAAACCACTTCTCCAGTACGTTACATATACCGCTTCTGAGAATGAATTATGTAAAATACAATCAAAAGAAGTCTATTCACAATCAATATTGACCAATTTAGGGAGAGATATTGACAATAGTTAGTGCTAAAACATCTGTTAATAGTTTCTGAGTAATGGTAATGTTAATGCTATAATTAAAATATTGGGATGTCCACAATTGATACACCCCACAATTAATGATTTACAAGATAAATATAGACGGTTACTAATGAAACTCATCTGAGAAGCTCGGTAAGTTGTTTTTTCTGTTGTATGCAGGGATGGAAGAAAGCTAAAACAATTTAAACAAATCATATATACACTTATGAACCAACTTTTCAAGAAAAATTCAATGGTGAAAACGGATTTTTAGTTTTTTCAGTGTTTTGGAGTCATACGTGAAACTTCAAATTTGCTGCATTGTATTAGGGTTTTTAGACCCTTCTACGTAGATTTCAGAGCGATAGTATTTTTTTATGTTCGCCGTCAATTTTGAGTTATAACAGAAACTTGTGTTTTCTAAATAGAAACCGTAGTAGGCGTTTGCTTTGTTAAAAATTCATGTTTGCAGGCTATTAAAATAAGTACTGCACTTATTTTTGGAACTAACCAAGTTATCACTAAAAAACTGTATAATTTCGAAAATATATAGCGCCATGAATATTTAAAAATAAATAAATAAATAATAGATTATAATTTGAAAATCCGTTGAAAACTAGATCTCAAAATTATAATTAGTAGTCCCAATAAAGAAGACGAAAATATCGCTGTTTTTAGTATATTGAAGCAAGTTCAAATGCATCATGCAGAAAATTTGTCAAACTGTAGGAGTATCTAGATTTGAACAATTGCTCTTCGCAATTTAGAAAGTAAGATACAGAACTTACAAAGTAATTATATCTACAAAGTAATGATTTACGACGACAATCCAAAAGAAAGGCCTATCTATTACAGAAAGAAAATTAGACCCAAAGTACAATAACAAAAACGCATAACTTCGTTTTTCTTCACTCTATGCTATTTTGTAGTTTGGACCCCTAAAGGCGTCAGCGTTGAAGAAATTGCAAGGGATAGAGTATTCTGGGAAGAAATGTCTAAAGAATTAGAGACACATTTTACAAGAGTTCCTTGCTTCCAGAAATTATAGATCCTCGTCGACTTAGGAATTTGCGTATGCAGGATTTATATCTCAAGTATAATTAATAATAATTTTTATGTAGCTATATGTATAAATTAATATGTAATAATACAAATAAATAAACTTTTAAACAGCTAAATGTAATCTATAATATTTAGTACCATTTCGTAAAAAACTAATCGTTGCAATAAGTGTTTTTGTAACAGTTAGAAATTTATTTCAGTAATAAATAAATGTACAAAAACAGTTTGAAGCAATGTTATAATAGCTGCCAAACGTTTAAATTACTCTTGGCAATTTTTGTTTACTTACTAGGTACCTGCAGTTGAATCCTGATAATCCGATTATCCCAAAATACTGCAAGCACTGTTGAAACTAGCAGCGCCAACTTGTAAAGTTGTGAATGTGGAAAACCTCTGAACTACTGAACCCAATTTGACTAAATTTTTTAATCCAAGAGATCAATTTTTGTCTCTAGTTATTATTATTTGCAAAGTGGATGTTTTCCAGAAAATTGGTAACATACCGTATTACCATTTCCAGCAAGGTTTGTTGACTTACAATTAGTTTTGCAACAGTTATGAACTCATTTCGTTTTTTGGATGTAACACAATTTAAAAAATTATTTAATCGAATTTTATTATAATAGCACCCTCATACATTAAATTGCGCATCTACTGACGTTTAGTTTACTGAAATCGGTTAATAAATAAATGCATAGTATTATCCAGAGTTTTCATATACGTTAATTTTACTAGTTTTTTTTATTAATAATTGCCGTATTCATTCGAAATTTAAAAAGAAAATATAGTAGCACCGTTTCTCATTCAGTGAAGAATACTTTGATGTATGACAAAGTATACTTTAAATTATTTAAAACCGTCTATTTTTATACAGAAATTTTTGTATATTTAATGCGGACGCTGGAGGACCCTTAATAGATAATTATCTCTGAGATAACAGGTGAAAAAAGCATTACTCAAAACTACTAGAGAAAGACAATTCGGAAAGATTAGAAGCACAACAATATAATCCATAAATGTCCCAGGCGGAAGAAGAATTAAACAAGAAGAAATATTCAACAAACTAAGAAATGTCGAAAGAATGGGAAAAGGGAACAGTCATCTCAATACATAAAGGTGGGAATAAAGACGTATGTTCAAACTATAATAAAAATAATTTTTATTTTGCGGATTCTACCATTTTACATAATAAAAAAAAGAAAATACAAGCAAACAGTCTCTACATGTAACATGCCATATAACAATACAATAAATTAAGAATCGAATAAAAAGAATAGAAAAGAAAAAATTTAAATGCTTATTACATTTTACATTTGAAGGTGCTCTTTAACATTATGAATAAATGTGTGCAAAGATACATTGAATAAGTCAACATTACTATTCAACGTGTTTACAACCTTAGCTATTCTATTTACTCGAGTGTTAGTACCATACGTTGTTATATGCTACTTCACTTGCAGCACATAACCATCTCTAGTAATAACTTGAGTAACATACAGGTTAAAGAGTGACAATATTTCTGGACATGATATTAAAAAAGTTAGACATTTATATGCAAAGCATACTTCAAAATATTTTCTTCTGATATGCATCAGATGAAAACCAAAATACTGTAAAATTTGAAGATAATTGACGTCTTCAAAGGGATTTCTACATTTATAGCAAAGTGCTTTAACAATCTTTCCCTGTACATTTTCTATGCGATTACAATGCACTTGAAAGACAGGTGACCATATAATTGAATTATAATCTAGTATTGATAGTACCAGAGATACACAAAGTATTACCAAACATCGGATATTAGTAAGCAGTAGAGTATTTTTTTTTTAATGAAACCAGACATTATTAATGCTTTAGCAGTTGTGTGATCATATGATTAATAAACGATAGAGAATTGTCTAATAAGACACCCAAATCCTTAGTTACTGGAACGTATTCACTCTTTTTCTACTAAATCTAATGGATTTACATTTGCTAATATTTAATTGCATATCATCGATAACACACCAATTGTGTAAACTACCTAGATCACTTTGTAACACTAAACAGACATCTTCTGTTTCTATTTTTTTGAAAGATTTTTAAATCATCAAATAAAAGAAAGTTTGAACTTAAACGAGCAGCAATATCATTAATAAATACGGAAAACAAAATAGGTACTAGGTGGGAGCCCTGTGAAACTTCAGATAACACTTCAAATTCTGATGATTTAAAATTATTAACTTTTACCAACTGTGTTCTACCTTTAACAAAAAAATTTATCCAATATAATAGACTTCCCTGAATACCATAATCTTTCAGTTTAGCAAGCAGTAAGCTATGATTGACTCTATCAAATGCACTGCTGAAATCTGTATAAACAGCATCTACATCATACCCTGCCTCAATCGAGTGGCCAATAAAACTTACATACGGAAATAAATTCGTTAAGGTACTTCTTTCTGGTAAAACCCATGCTGATTTTCAGCTATGATATTCAAGAAAAGTCTTTGAAACAGTTTACTGACTAATTTTTCTAAAGTTTTAGGTACGCCAGATTGCATACTTATGAGTCTATAATTTTTCACGTCGCAACGATTCCCGTTTTTAAATACAGGAACAATACATGTGTGTTTCCAAATGGACGGAACCGTACCTCTATTAAGAGACATATTATACAGTTTAATCAATGGATCCGCCAATTCAGAAGCGCAATTATTAATGATACTAGGAGGTACACCATCCGGTCCTGCTCCCTTATTACAACATAATTCATTGAGACTGTATGTGTGAACTAACGCAAAAAGAAGTTATAAATTCAAAAGAGGTATCAATATTATTGCTTTTACAATATACTGATTTGAAATATTTACAAAATAAATTAGCAATACTAATGCCTTTATTCACACACTCGTCACCTAGAAACATATTATGCGGTACAGCTTTTAAACCGTTATTTTTATACTTGACATAACGCCAAAAACTGTTTACATCATTAACAATATTACTTTCAATTTGTTTTAAATAGTTGTTATACGCAGTTGTAACAGCACCTTTACACATATTTCTTAAATGACGAAATTCCTCATAATCTTCTTCACTGTTATACTGTTTGAATATTCTATGTATAGCTTTTTTTGTTTAATTAAGTTTATAACGTTTGGCGTATACCATATGGGAAAAGTACTGTTTCAATTTTTTTTCTTCTGTACAAAAATATTGAAAGCAGGAAATAGCGCTTTATAAAAAATATTTACACAGGAATCTAAACTATTATTCTCGAAAAGCATATTCCAATCTATGTTGGCTAAATGTAGTTTCAAATTGTCATAATCAAAATTTTTAAAGTTCAGGTAATATTCCTCTAATTTAATAGCTTTGTTAAATGAGAAATAACTAATTTAAACAAAATTGGGAAATGATGAAGATCACATGAAAGTAAAGGATCTCTTGCAGCATTTTTCAAACAAATGTTTGAGAGCATTAGATATAGTATAACATTATTAATATTTTGAACATTATTAAATTTCCTCAGACCACAGTATGAGAAAGTATCATCTACAGGTTGTTCAGTTTCACCCGCTAAGCGAATTGCTGATAAACCTTCCAACTCCTCTTCAGTTTGCCATTGGATATTGCGAAGACTGTAATCTCCAATTATTATAAATAAACTATCTTGGCTTTCACTGACACAGTCTTCAAGTAGAATAGAATGGTCCATGTACTATTTTTCGTAAGCAGCACCCGGTGGAAGATATGCAGCATATAATACAACCGTTTGATTATTAAATGTAATTGAAAACCACAACTCTTCTCTATCACTTGGACTAATCATTATCACTGACGCGGCTAATTTCTTTTTAATTGCAATTAAAACACCTCCAGCACTTAATTTATCACTAGCTTCTTCAGATCTATTTTTTCTAAAAACAAAATATCTCTCATCAATTAACTCTTGATCTTTAATAAAATCAGTAAGCCACGACTCAGTAATCACAATTATGTCATAATATTCACGTAAAACGGCCAAATAAAAATCATTTAACATAGTGCGCATTCCTCGAACATTTTGATAATAAATGGTAAGCTCCGTATTTAAATTAAGTTTTTCTATCAGATTGTGAGGTGATATCAACAATTTTAGGGACACTCTTTACGTACTTAATGGTTTTGTTCATGATACCCTATCAACAAATGATTGAAGCTCAGTTCTCAGTGCTTTGAAGTGATTTTTTTGCATTACAGTTTGATCAGCTGTTATAACATCATTATAACTACTTTTTATAAATTTTCCGAATAATATGTAGAGCATTATTTATACATTTGAATTTAACTACAAGACCCCGTTTTTTAATGTTATCAAACTTTCCCAAGCGAAAGATACTTGAATCCTCGACCTTGACCTCTTGTATATCATTTATAATTTTCTGTGCAATATTTTTATCATCAGCTATCTTATCTTTATGTTTAGGCTTTTTCAATTCATCCAAATTGAAAATTATAATATTCGATTCAAGATTTTTACGGTCTTGAATTTCCGAAATAACCTGTTCTGAAATTTAAAGCTGGTCCTTTTTTTGTACTGATGACGATGATTGAATAACACGCTCTCTTAATTGTTTGACTTCAGACTGCCATTCTTCTACAATCTTTCTCAGCCCTTTAATACTTGTTAATTGCAATTTTATATCTTTGCAGTTCATACAGTAAAAAGACAACTTGCGATCTTTAGCCTTCAAGGATGCTGTTTCGTTTCTAGATAAACCGCTAGATGTGGAGTGTACAACATACTTTATGATTAAATTGCAGTAAACTTATCTCCATTTACTTAATAAGTAGTTTCACTAAACCCAAGCATCTACACATGCGACTGCTGCAGCCCTTTATGGAGGGATAGCGCTGTTAAGTGCTGTATACAATGTGATGTCTTATATACAATAAGGATTAAACTATGAGAGAAAAGTATTAAATATAAACTCAGAGGAAATTCCAGAAATTGATGAAGAAGAAATAAGATATGCACTAAAATCTGTAAAAAATAATAAGTGTCCAGGTGAGGACGAGATTTTGGCAGAGATGTTAAAAGAAGGTGAAAATTAAATCTTAGGTAAACTAACCAAGCTATTTAATAAATGTATTCAAGAAGGTAAAATTCCCACGGAATGGAATAACGCGGTGGTTTTATTACTGTACAAAAAAGGAGACAGAAAATTATTAGAGAACTATAGACCAATAAGTTTATTATCACAGATCTATAAGTTATTCACAACGATCCTGAACAACCGATTAACCAAGAAACTAGATAAATATCAAACTATTGAGCAAGCAGGGTTTAGAAGTAATTACAGCACCAATGGCCATCTGCTTACTATGAGAATTCTGTTTGAAAAAGCCGCTGAATATAACCTACCATTACACTTAGCATTTGTGGATTTTGAAAAGGCCTTCGATACGGTTGAGCAATGTGCAATAACAACAGGGCTTATAAATGCAAGAGTAGATTACAGATACTCACAAATAATAAATAACATATACGAAAAAGCTACAGTAAGTGTTAAACTACGTGAAAACACGAATAACATTCCAATTAAAAGAGGGATACGACAGGGAGATGCGATATCTCCAAAATTATTTACATTAGCCGGAAGATATATTTAAAAATCTTCAATGGGAGGAAAAAGGGATAAACGTGAATGGCGCAAGATTGAATAACTTAATATACGCCGATGATGCAGTCGTGATAACCGATAATAAAGAAGATCTGAAAACCATGCTCACAGAACTAGAAGCAGAAGCGAATAAAATAGGCCTACTTAAGCAAAACAAAAGTTATGTGTGAAGAAGACCCACGAATAGAAAGAAGATCCAAAACCGTGGAGGACGTCGAAGCCGGACAACTCGGCGCCGCCATCTCGGCGCGGGGCCAGCTCGGCGCCGGGACAACTCGGCGCGGAGCCATCTCGGCGCCAGCCAACTCGGCGCGAGGCCATCTCGGCGCCGAATTCAAATTTGCAAACTACATTGTGCACTTCGTAAGAAAATTATTATCAAAAAATAATAAATAAAGTGATCACCAAAAAGCTGTCATCAAATAAAAAAAAGTTATTGAGAATTTCGTGGAAAATCAAACACTGACGACCAGAGGTGGTTGCAAAGTGATTACAAATGAGCCAAACAAAAGTCACATGACTTCCGTTATCAGTAAAATTTTACGTTTTTTTAAAAATAATTACGAAGCATGTATTTACTAGTCAAGATAGAAACACGTTTTAAGAAAAAAAGTTTTCTGGCCTTGAGATTCTTCAGTCAGCTAAAACTACCCCTTAGAGAGGGACAGAACCCCGAGGGCCTCCTTTGAGATGGGCGGAGCCCAAGGGCCTCCTTGGAGAGGGGCGGAGCCTCGAGGGCCCCCTTGGAGAGGAGCGGGGCCTTGAAGGACCCCTTGGAGAGGAGCGGAGCCCCAACGGCCCGCTTGAAAATGGGCGGAGCCTCGAGGGCTCCCTTGGAGAGGGGCGAAGCCCCAAAGGTCCCCTTAGAGATGGGCGGAGCCCCGAGGGCCGCTTTGGAGAGGGGCGAAGCCCCTAGGGCCCCCTTGAAGAGGGGTGGCTCCCCGAGGGCTCTCTTAGAGAAGAGCGGAGCCCTGAAGGACCTCTTAGAAAGGGGCGGAGCCCCGAGGGCCCGCGTAAAAATGAGCGGAGCCCCGAGGGCCATCTTGGAGAGAAGCGGAGCCCCGAGGGCCCCCTTGGAGAGGGGCGGAGCCCCGAGGGCCGCTTGGAGAGGAGCGGGGCCCTGAAGGATCCCTTGGAGAGAAGCGGAGCCCCAACGGCCCGCTTGAAAATGGGCGGAGCCCCGAGGGTTCCTTTGGAGATGGGCGGAGCCCCAAGGGCCCCCTTGGAGAGGAGCGGAGCCCCGAAGGCCGCTTGGAGAGGAGCGGGGCCCTGAAGGATCCCTTGGAGTGAAGCGGAGCCCCAACGGCCCGCTTGAAAATGGGCGGAGCCCCGAGGGCTCCCTTGGAGAGGGCCGGAGCCCCGAAGGTCCCCTTAGAGATGGGCTTAGCCCCGAGGGCTGCTTTGGAGAGGGCAAAGCCCCTAGAGCCCCCTTGAGGAAGGGCGGATCCCCGAGGGCTCCCTTGGAGAAGAGCGGAGCCCTGAAAGACCCCATGGAGGAAGGCGGAGCCCCCAAAGGCCCGCTTGAAAATGAGCGGAGCCCCGAGGGCCCCTTGGAGAGGGGCGGAGCCCCGAGTGCCGCTTGGAGAAGGGCGAAGCTCCAAGAGCCCCTTTGGAGATGGGCGGAGCCCTGAGGTCCCCGTTGGGGAGGGGCGGAACCCCAGAGGCCCCTTTGAAGATGGATGAAACCCCAAAAGCCCCCTTGGAGATGGGCCAACGTAATAGCGCGCAGCCCCATTTATTATAAAAACACAACTCCCCTAGTTTTTGTTGAAAAGTAAAAAACACCGCAGTGCGGGAAAAGTAACTTTCGGCGTATCGGGAATGACCGGGAAATATGAATTTTGAAGTCATGAGTACAAAATAGTATATTATGTTATTAGGAGCAAAAGTTATATTTTATGTGGCGAGGCTGGACGGGTTATCTGCCGAGCTTGCGAGGCAGATAAGTACAGCTGAGCCACATAAAGATACTTTTGCTCCGAATAACATTTTGTATTTTTTCTTCAAACGTTTTTATAACAAATTACGAGTACAACTTTGTGAACAAAATTCGAAGAAAATTACTTGATCCCGTCAGCGGCAGATAATATTATCTGCCGCTGACGAGCGGCAGATAAATTTGTCAGCGGCAGATAATAACTTTATCTGCCGCTGACGAGCGGCAGATAAAGTCGTCAGCGGCAGATAATAACTTTATCTGCCGCTCGACAGCGGCAGATAATATTATCTGCCGCTCGGCAATAAAGTGACAGTTTAGCATCATCAATCCAGCAGTATAATGCCATATTTTACTGCCGTTTGAAGAAAAATAGTTTTTTTGAAAACTTTCAAGGCATATTTGATTTTTCAAAACTGAAATGCTGTTAGAAATTCGCCTTTAACCAAGCAGGGCTGAACCCCAAAAAATGAAAATTTAAATCGAGAATTTTTTACCTTTTACAAGAGTCGTTTCACCTATCCGGGGACACACTGTATATACAGGGTAATTTTTAAGTTGATTCTTTCCTTTTGCCATGATATAAAGCTAAAAAAGTAAGCCATTTACCACTTTTGCGAAATATCAAAACTAACGGAGGTACAAGGTGTTAAAGTTTCAAAGTATGAACTAAACTTACTTAACGAAAATTAAACTAAACTTAATCTAACTTAAATGATCAAAATTATCAGCATTCGCTTCTACACACACATTCCGCGTATAAGAGCGATGCGGCAGCGGCATTTTGACGACACTCCCAGTAAATTATAAGCATATTCATTCATTCGTTATTTTCATAAACATGAGCCATTATTGCAGCTATAACATTAAGAAAATTACAATGGAAAACTAGTTGACAGATCATTGCTTGACAACAGAGATAAACAAAAATAAAATTGTCCAGCCGCCTTTGCGCCAAAGTTTAGTTTTTAATTTAAAACTTTAACACCTTGTGCCTCTGTTAGTTTTGATATTTCGGAAAAGTGGTGAATAAAAAAATACTTATTTTTTTAGCTTTATTTCCTGGTAAACAGAAAGAATCAACTTAAAAATCACCCTGTATATAAATATATATATATATATATATATATATATATATATATATACAGGGTGTTTTCTAACTTGGGACTTTTCTTTAAATAGCAAGAAGTACAAGGAAAATAATGTATGCTAACATGCATTTGCTCCAGTAAAAGTTGGATAATAAGCGAGATATGTTCTTTTCAAATTTCTGAAAAAAATTTTAAGAACCGCTGCAATTGCAATTTAATTAACAAAATTAGTAACAATACATCTACCAAATAACTATTCTACGTTGTCACAGAAACTGTTCGAAATGTCTACCCTCTTGTTGCACACAAATCCTAGCCCGTCGTATCCAAGAAGCATAAGACGCCTGCATCGGGCCCTGCTGCAGTGCTTGTTCTCGAATTACAACTGCTGCATCTTCCACGTGTTGGCGCAATTCTTCTATAGTGTTTATTTCCGAGGCATACACTAAAGACTTAAAATATCCCCAGAGATAAAAGTCGAGTGGCGTTAAGTCCGGCGACCGAGGCGCCCAAGAAATTGGCGCACCTCGGCCTACCCACCTATTTGGAAAACTCCGATTCAGGTATTCGTTAACTATGCGGCTATAATGTGGTGGGGCACCATCATTTAAAAACCGCATTCGTTGTCGAATATCCAGGGGTATATCCTCTAACAGTTCTGGCAAATGGTTCTCTAAAAAATTTAAATATTCTACCCCAGTTAGACGATTCGGTAACACGAAAGGTCCAATTAACTGTCCATTGAGAATTCCAGCCCAAACGTTCAAAGAGAATCTCTGCTGGAACCCAGTTCGTCGGATAGCATGTGGATTTTCAAATGCCCAAATATGGGTGCTTTAAAATTATTTACTCCGTTCCGTGTAAAAAATTTTTCAACACAAACCAACACATTGGACGTAAAATTGGGATTACGAGCATGTTCGCGCAAAAATCATTCGCAAAATCTTGTCCTCTGAGGATAATCTGCAGGCATCAGAGTCTGCACACGTTGCAAGTGATAGGGGTATAGTTGGTCTTCTCGGAAAATTTGCCATACTTTGGTATGAGAAATGCTGGTTCGATTGGCAACATGTCTTGTACTTACAGATAGGTCTGCATCCACCATTTCCAAAATCTTCTCTTCAGATTCGTCTCTTACAACTCTACCTGGGCCACCATCACGTTCTCGTTTTGGTAGTAATTGTCCAGTGTCTCTAGCACGTTGGTGAAGTTCAATAAATCTTCTGGGAGCAGGCTCAACCCTTTGCGGGAATCGTTCTCCATAAACGCGAGATGCAACAGCTGTATTTTGAAATGTCTCCCCATAAACTAACAACATATCTGTTAATTCGATACTGGAATACTTATGAGCCATATTTTTAGCATTGATTATTTCGAACATCAAAAATATGACAATGCTGACACACGCCAACTAATAATAAAACAATGCTGACACACGGCAACTAATAATAAAACAGTGCAGTGATTCCAGTGGTTCTTAGTTGATCTCATAGTAAAAAAGATAAGACAATATCTCTCTTATTATAACACTTTTATTAGAGCACTTTGCCACCAATTGACTACATTTCGCCTCCTTTAGATGCTCTTTCAAGGAAAGTCTCAAGTTAGAAAACACCCTGTATATATAAATATTGGTAATGTTTACATTTCACTTTATACAGGATGACAGCTTGTCCGAAAACCTATTTAGCCCGTATTAGATATATTGAGTGATTTTTACTTAGTTAAAAGTGACGTTTTTCGTTGTGTAAATCCAAAAAGTACAATTTTTCGGAAATCAAGCAAGATTTTTATTATGTGTTAGTTTTAGCTAACTCAACAATGTCAAGGCCAGAAAACAACTTTGTTTCGTAAATGTTGTCCCTATCTTGGGTAGTAAATTCATTTTTTGTAATTATTTTTAATTTTACTGATAACGGAAGTCACGTGACAACTTTTGTTTGGCCCATTTGTAATCACTTTGCAATTACCTCTGGTCGTTAGTGTTTGATTTTCCAAGAAATTCTAAATAATTTTTTGATGCCAGCTTTTTAGCGATCACTTTATTTATTATTTGTTTATAATAATTTTCTTACGTAGTGCACACTGTAGTTTGCGAATTTAAATTCGGCGCCGAGATGGCCTCGCGCCGAGTTGGCTGGCGCCGAGATGGCTCCGCGCCGAGTTGTCCCGGCGCCGAGCTGGCCCCGCGCCGAGATGGCGGCGCCGAAGTGGCGGCGCCGAGTTGTCCTAGACCCG
>CALNHX010013333.1:0-10379 GCA_940337035.1 Agriotes lineatus
TCTCCGCTTCAGGATTATGTGAATATGTCGCGAAATTTTGAAGCTTTCTAGGCTTGGAATAAACAATCTAATATTTTAACAAAATAGAACATAGCACCTGCCAAGACAAACGATAAAATTTTGAGACATGTTTCCTGGCCGATTAATTTCACGTTTTGGCAAATCTTTCGACTAAAGTACACCAGAGCAAAGAGTATGTAGTTACATAATTACATATTCTTTGACCAGAGCCTATAAATTAATTTTCTATAAAAACAGCATTTCTAAAGAATTCTAAAAGACATAAGGTAATTAAAAGTCAACGTGAGACCTTTATCCTAGAAAATTTACATCAACGTTCAGAATAACAATATATTCTGTAAGCTAATTGTATGAGTATGAATGATGTGAAGAATTCAATCTTCCCTTGGAATTAACAACTCATAGAGTCAAAATTGTGTAGTGGCACAAAAAACTCTTTAACCATAGAAAATCAGTAGTAACGATTGATAATTAATTATAATTATGTATATTGTGCTATGCTATTGTACCCAGAAGCTATTCTGTTCAATTAGTTTAAAGGATCAAATAAAAGTAACAGGATTGGTTATATTTTAATTGTTAAAATGTTGATAATGGAGCAAATAAAAGAGGTCTAATAAAATGATACACCATATGTTAATATAAAAGTTAAATGAGTTTAAGTGGGCAGTGACTATAACTTAAGAGGAGGTTTTCATGTGAAAGACTAGTAACTGGAAATGAATGTTAATAATTGCTCCTAGATCAGTACAAAACAGTGTCACATTTAATAAGAATGGTTATGCTAACGTATGTAATTAAGCAGAAGTTTACTGTGAAATAACCTTAAAAGTAATGCTAAATAATGTTAATACAAGCTAAAACTAATATTGAATTACACGTTGTTAAAAAAAATTTAAGATTAGTTATATAAGGCATGTTGATAATTACACAATATGATCACAATTTAAGGAAATTTGCACATGAATCACATAAAGAATGTGTAATTGTAAATAAAAAATAAGAGAGAAGCTACCTGAAAGCAAGTTTAAATGCGTGACCTAAAAAAATAATTAAATACGTTGAAAATGAAAAATTGTCAAATTTGTTAACATTTACAAAAATTAAAATGGAATCCAGTATGAAGTGAATGTAAAACGAATGACGTTAATTACTAGGTACTTGTTAAGAGGGAGTTAAAATAGTAATTTACGATACAAGTGCGTTAAGCTACTCTTTAGGCACGAGTGGGGTAGAGTTAAAACGCTAGTGAGCGAGCGTTTTAAGCCCCGCGCGTGACTAAAGATACTTTACGCACGTGTATCGTACAATATTTTATCTACGATGGAATCTAGAAAACACGGTAAATATGAAAAAAGAAAATTAAATGTAAATTAGGATTACCATCAACCGGTCGTAATTTTGCGTGTTTTAACACTTTTAAAACACGTTGCTACTCACAACGTGCCTAATGAAATCTATTAAATACGTTACTACTGACGACGTAAACTAATGAAAACATGTTATTAAATAGTCGTTTTACAAACTTAAAACTGCCAACTAAAATGCAATTTTACACACTGTCGTAGATAATAGATATTTATGTATTTAGTGCATAAAGAGGGCCATTTTGGTATGAGGATGCGAGTTTCGTGCCGAGCGGTAGCGAGGCGCGAAAAAGCAACCGAATACCAAAATGGCTCTTTACACTCGAAATACATACAAAATTTTTTCTACGGTCCTAAATAAATGACAAAATTGTTAAATAATTGAAATTTCGATTCACCCCATTTAATGAAGTCGTACCGCCGTTCATAGAGGCCGCGCGATTTGGCCGGCAACAACTCGTTGGTTGCTGTCTGGGTCGCTTCAAATACTTCAGGCGGGGTGCAATTATCTTCAGATTCCATCTTCAACTTCAAAAAAACTCACAAACTCAATAAATCTGTTGCGTGATGATGGACGCACCGTGATGCAATTGTCAATAATTTTAGCCAGTTCCAGAAAAATGACGAATAACAATAATAATCAGGTTAGCCATAGCGATGCGTAAAGTAAAATGAAGTGACGCGATTATTTCATTAAGACATTGTTTACGTGGTTGCGATGCTAAAATGGTTACTAGGGAAAAAATGTGTGAATCGCTAACTTTTTGCATTGACAGTGAGCGCTTAATAGTCAGTTTTAGAGGTGACCGTAGAAAAAATAATATAATAAATATTTATAAGTAGAATGTTTGTGTTACGGCTGATTTTCATATGTTTAACTTTATAAAACCCAGTAATCAAGTCAAACGGTGTTTAATTGAATTAAGGTTTGCGAAAGTAATGTCAGGAGATATAAATTAATACATGAATCATAAGCAATATAGATGGTGTCTGATTGAATACAAGCGGGGGAAATTGGTGGAGCTTGTCTGCGAATGTATGGTGTCGTTGGCAGAAGATGTGGACTGAGTACGACGTTCGCTGGTTTCTCAATAGATGGAAGTAACATTACGAGAAAGGAAAGAGCCGTGCAGTTAAAGGTAGTAGTACTGTTGCAGCCATCCAGGATCAGAAGGTAATCCTGAGTTTATTGCAGCTATTGGTTTCCAGACAGCCGAGCCCAGCTGTGGAGTTGGAAGTAGCCCCTGGGAAAGAAAGATTTGAGGCGGTGTAGTTGTGTAACGTTTTTCTCTGTAATTAAATTATTATTGTACTTAAAAAGTATTGGAATTTAATTCAGCGCTTTATCAAACGTTGAATCTAGTCGCCGCTTGAAAAGGCGATAACACATTTCCGTCCACACTACGCAAAGCTGAACGAAAATACCGACAGAGTCGTTTTCTCTTTCCATTGGAAACCGCCGCCGGGTGGACTGATACGTATATAAGGAAGCCACATCGCCAGTCCGACATCTTGAAAATAGCTGACACGTCCTGTTCCTAAGAATCTTGAGATTTTCTTCCAGATATCTTCTATCCGATCCCGATCTGATTTTATATTATCCTGACAGCGTATCTGTCTTGTAAAATAAAATCAGTTATAATAGGCCCTTGGGGAAATAACAGCGTTTCTGTTAGCCTATAAGTGCATTTAACTTCCTGGTAATCCACCCAGCCCGACCGCCGTTAATATTTTATCCGTATTGGTTTGAATTTAGAGCGTATATTTTAATTGCACTCAAGAAAGCCGAATTTCAACGAATTTAATTTTGTTGACATTAAAGCACTCCGAGATTCCTATCGCCGTCATTGTAGACCCAAAGACGCCACCTGAAGATCACGCGATAAGAAGCTCACCTGTAAAGTCAGTCAACATCCCCCTTGGAAGCGGCCCTACAGCTCGCAATCGAAGGCAACCCATCTCTAACCCTCCGCCGTTTAACGTCTGCATTTCGTATAATAGCGGAAATTCCGAGGCCGCCGCTGAACTGAAATTCAAGCCGCGTTTGCCGCCAGATCCTCCGATGAGACGCGGGAATAGTCACGGACAGATCTCCAATTACCGCTTCAGCTGACCAATTACCGAATTCTTAAAGGTACCAGCTCTATCTTAACCAGAAGTCGTGTTGATCTCGCATGTTGAACGTTGTTTTCGTCGCCTATTTATCCTCCGAGGGGATTATTACCGTTTCAACTCTTGGCTGTGGTAACCATCATTTCGAGGCTCGGTTCCCGCCTTCCGCAAACACCCTTTTAAGCAGTTGCTGACAACTTCGGTGGACATCAATGTTTACTTCCCTGGATTCTGCAAACCGGGTATTTGTTCCTAGTTATTTATAGTGAATTTTAAGCCTCTTTTGTGCGACGCTGTTCGGAAGATGTGCGTGCGTAATTTAAGCTACCGCCGATGCTCACCTAATTTGAGATTTTATGTTTTGCCTTTAATGCACTATCAAGGAATACCGCCGTAGTAAAATTTGTTGTTGTTAAATTCACGCTTGCTGATGCCATTATTGTAAACTTCAGGCAATTTAGGAAGGCGAGGCAGATAAACAAACGCACGTAGTCGGTGAATATCACGTGATAGAAAGGCGTTCTGTGGTTGGCCGTTTCGAAGATAAAGTTGAACAACACTTGTACGAGCCTTTACGGGCGGATTTCATGTTTGTGCAATTATTTCACATGTCTTTAATTCAATAGATTTCATTTAATTAAGTACCTAACATGTGAGCAAACGAAAATGAAATCAAGCTTGGCCTTGAAATATTTGTTTGTGTTGGTGGCTCTGAAAGTCTATGTCAAATTCGAGGTTAGTAGGTTAGTTTTTGCTTCACTTTTGACACAAACTGACACAAAACCTAACCTGCTAACTTCGAATTTGACATAGATTTACAGTGCCAGCAACACAAACAAATATTTCAAAGCCAAGCTTGATTTCATTTTCGTTTGCTCACATGTTACTTTATGTATTATTATTTCGCATATCAACTGTTGCATGCGTATTTGTGTTGTGTTTTCTTTGTAAAGGATACAGGAAAGTGTTGTAGAAAATGAACTAAAGGTAAGCGCACTGATGCTGCCCGCTGGTTGAAATCGAGCACTGCAGA
The DNA here is from genome assembly GCA_940337035.1 of Agriotes lineatus. Lineage (NCBI taxonomy): Eukaryota > Metazoa > Arthropoda > Insecta > Coleoptera > Elateridae > Agriotes > Agriotes lineatus. The sequence goes on from CALNHX010013333.1 coordinate 4,534, forward strand.
CACCTTTTCAGCTAGGTCTATTGTTTCGACTTTTACGTATACGGGTTTTCCAACAAAAGTGGTGGTGCTAAATATTTAACACCTATATTACGTTTACCAGATCGTAGCCCTAATCTAAGGAAGAACCCGCCCTTCTTGCTGAGCGTTTTAGCCGGAAGCCTTTGTTACAGCTCATCTTAACGGAGTTGAGGCAACGAATCTGTGTAACTTTCCCGATTTGGTCGTGATGTAGTTTTTATGCGGTAATAAACTGGCGGTTGTATTTTAAAGAGCAGTTTATGCTGTAACAAGCTATATGGTGCCATTGATCTTTTGTCGTAAAGCCGGTTTAGGTTGTAACAAAGTGATTATACAGTGCTTACGTAAAGTAGTAGATAAATTCGTTAAAAATTGAAGGAATAACTTTTGGAAGAATCGTTGGGACCCGTCGGTTTTTATTTTTATTCGCGAGGTTTTAAAATAAAATCTATACATGCAGGGTGACCCGTAGGAGGTATGACGTCATCGATGTTTTTTTAAATGGCAACACCCTTTTTTATTACAGAATTTGAAAGAACTCATTTTTTTTCTTACCGTGTATGTATAGATTTTATTCGAAAAAATACGCAAATAAAAATAAAAATCGACGGGTCCCAGCGTTTTTGCCAAAAGTTATTCCTTGAATTTTTAACGAATCTATCCACCACTTTACGAAAGCACTGTATTATATAATTTTTTTCAAAAAAGTTTTTTTCCACAACTTTGACTTTCATGAATTTGCATTTTGATAACGAGGGCGAAGCCCGAGTTAATCAAGCAAATGAACGAAAAAAGAATTTTCAAACCGTGTTGTACACGTAGTTTTTTTGCATAGCGATCTCTTGGTTGATATTTAGTCGAAAAGGACTTCGGAATTGACAACTGTCAAATTGACATTTCAATAAAAGAGTTAAAAAAATTGTACTTTTTTCACGATTTTTGCATTAAAAAAGTGGTATTTTCAATACGATTTTTCGTTAAAAAAAGACGACTTTCACGATTACTATGCAAAAAATTACTATTGTACAACTAGTTTTGGAAGTCATAGTTATTTCATGACTTTGCAATTTGCAAATGAATGAAAAAAGGATTTTCAAAACGTGTTGTACACGTAGTTTTTTTGCATAGCGATCTCTTGGTCGATATTTAGTCGAAAAGGACTTCGGAATTGACAACTGTCAAATTGACATTTCAATAAAAGAGTTTAAAAAATTGTACTTTATTCACGATTTTTGCATTAAAAAAAGTGGTATTTTCAATACGATTTTTCATTAAAAAAAGACGACTTTCACGATCACTATGCAAAAAATTACTATTGCAAAACTAGTTTTGGAAGTCATAGTTATTTCATGAATTTGCAATTTGCAAATGAACGAAAAAAGGATTTTCAAAACGTGTTGTACATGTAGTTTTTTTGCATAGCGCTCTCTTGGTCGATATTTAGTCGAAAAGGGCTTCGGAATTGACAACTGTCAAATTGACATTTCAATAAAAGAGTTAAAAAATTGTACTTTTTTCACGATTTTTGCATTAAAAAAAGTGGTATTTTCAATACGATTTTTCGTTAAAAAAAGACGACTTTCACGATCACTATGCAAAAAATTACTATTGTAGAACTAGTTTTGGAAGTCATAGTTATTTCATGAAGTTGCAATTTGCAAATGAATGAAAAAAAGGGACTTTCAAAACGTGTTGTACACGAAGTTTTTTTGCATAGTGGTCTCTTGTAACTCGAAATTTAGTCGAAAAAGACTTCAGAACTTACAACTGTCAAATTGACAATTCACAATTTTAATAAAGTAGTTAAAAAAAGTATAATTTTTTCGCGATTTTTTACATAAAAAAAGGTGGTACATTCTTTATGATTTTTTGTTAAAAAAGACGGCTTTCATGATCACTATGCAAAATACCTATTACAAGATTTTGTAAAATATACCTTAAAAATAAACTAAGCTTTAGTTTTTTTTTTGTCATATGAGGGTATATTTTACAAAATCTTATAACTTTTGCAGTGTTCAAACAGCTGTCAAAAGTGACGTTAATGATATTTTTAAGGTTAGGTTACTACACTGTAATAGCTATTAACATATCTAGGAATGTTATGAGTATCATAACTGCCGCAGATGTTTTGAAATCCGAGCTCGTAGAGCGAGGATTTTAAAACATCTGAGGCTGTTATGATCATAACATCCGTGATATGTTCAATAGTTTATCGGTTGCTATATGGTTATGGTTGCCATGTAGGGTAATATTCCATTACCCTACAGATAAGTTATGATCTAGTTACCAGCCCACTTTTGTATATGTAAACAAAGGCTTAATATCCTGAAACCGGTAATAGTATTTAACATTACAAGCCAGGTAATAGCTATTAACATATCTAGGAATGTTATGAGTATCATAACTGCCGCAGATGTTTTGAATTCCGAGCTCGTAGAGCGAGGATTTTAAAACTTCTAAGGCAGTTATGATTCATAACATCCGTGATTTGTTCAATAGTTTATCGGTTGCTATATGGTTATGGTTGCCATGTAGGGTAATATTCTTTAACCCTACAGATAAGTTATGATCTAGTTACCAGCCTACTTTTGTATATGTAAACAAAGGCTTAATATCCTGAAACCGATAAAACAGTTTTTACTGGCGATAGGATTGGGATGACTGGCGAGCCGTTAGGCGAGCCTGTCATATCCTTGAGCCAGTAAAAATGGTTACCTGGTGTGTTTTGTTGAATATTTTATTTGTTTCTCACTTGTAAATAATTAGAAATTTACCATTTATTCAAAATGTCAAACTGACAAGCAACTAAATTCATCAATATGACACATACTAAGGAACACAACTCTGGCTTTGCACGCTATCATTTATCTATGAGCACGCTTGTAAAATATAACTGGCTAGCCAGTAAATTTTTTACTGGCTAGCCAGTTAAGAAACATTTTCAAGGTGAATACAGTGGCTTGATAAATTGATGTTTACAAGTGAGGAACAAATAATAGCTATTAACAAATCTAGGAATGTTATGAGTATCATAACTGCCGCAGATGTTTTGAAATCCGAGCTCGTAGAGCGAGGCTTTTAAAACATCTGAGGCTGTTATGATTCATAACATCCGTGATTTGTTCAATAGTTTATCGGTTGCTGTGTGGTTATGGTTGCCATGTAGGGTAATATTCCTTTTCCTGAAATCGTCAACAAAGCGGGCCATTTCAAGCCTCAGTTTGATCTTGAAAGTGTCACTTTGCAAGACTAGTCACTTTTGAGATTTTTGCAAGACTAGGCATTTTTACTTTGCGTTACCTAGGTGACCGGTCACCTTCACCATGCACCTTGATGCAATAATTTAATTTTTAAATATGTCAGAGAAAAACTAAAACTCTTCAGCTTTCTCCGGGACTCTTTATTTGCATAAGGTTCGGTGGTAAAGCCTAGGCATAGGCACATACAATATTAACAGTCGTATTCATAGTCGTTCGCCAGCGGCTCGCCGGAGATTCGTTATGAATAGTATGTTGGCGGCACTGTACGTCTATGTCAAATTCGAGGTTAGCAGGTTAGATTTTGTGGCAATTTCTGTCAAAACTGACGGAAAACCTAACCTGCTAACCTCGAATTTGACATAGACATACAGTGCCGCCAACATACTATTCATAACAAATCTCCGGCGAGTCGCTGGCGAACGACTATGAATACGGCTGTAAATATCGCTGACAGTATTGATTTCTGTTGAGATGCCGTCACTGTAAGTATCCCGAGTGGTTTGCGCACAAGACTTTAAGCGAGCGCCGTTGTAACATGACTTGCGAGCGGTGCGCTTGGCGCCCTCTCTTGGCGACGGCTGGAACCGTGGAGCGGTGTAGATCCGTGCTGTCGAAACCTGCGCGCGCTAGGTGTTACAAAGAGGGATTTCAGAAAAAATTTAATACATTACACAGCATGAAAGTGTCTATGCTTGACTCGGAGGCTTTGAAGAAGTACTCGGACGCTTTGCGTCCTCGTATTCTTCAACAAGCCTCCTCATCTGCAAAGTATCACTTTCATGCCTTGTAATGTAATATACTATTATCGGTTTCAGGATATTAAGCCTTTGTTTACATATACAAAAGTAGGCTGGTAACTAGGTCATAACTTATCTGTAGGGTTAATAGTATTTTACAGTAGAAGTCCGTTAGGATAGCCTTTACTGCCGAGCCAGAGAATTTGTGAGACGAGCTCGAAGAGCGAGTCGAATAATACTGGCGAGGCAGTAAAGGCCCTAACGGACGTGTATTGTACAATAGTTTTTGTAATACCTACATACAATTCGATCATATCTATATTTTTCTAATTTATTTTCATCAAAACGCTAGGTTTGTGTAATGACATTTTAGAATGATTGAGAGTGCGTAGAACGTTGCAACTGTTGTTTATAAATGTCAGTTATTTCCAATTTCGTGTATGGTTGTAAGCAGTTTTAAGTTGTAACCAGCTCGTAACTTATGACATCTGTAGAAAATGATGAAAATATTCCTAAAGAGGTTAAGCTTCTGAATGAGCAAGTTATTTTAGCGTATGTTCAGGAGTTATAGCAGTCTTTTGCGCCTTCTTCTATGTGGAGTTGAAGGCTTGCTTGCTGCTGGATTTGTGTGACAAACGTCACTTTGACGTTTGGCACACAATTTAGCAGGCGGTGGTCTTTACGGACACTTTTTACGGCCGGGCCGTAAAGAGGTTGCTTACGCAGTAGTAAACAGTCCTTAAAGAAATATTTTATTTGTTCCTCACTTGTAAACATCAATTTATCAAGTCACTGTATTCACCTTGAAAATATTTTTTAACTGGCTAGCCAGTAAATTTTTTACTGGCTAGCCAGTTATATTTTACAAGCGTGCTCATAGATAAATGATCGCGTGCAAAGCCAGAGTTGTCTTCCTTAGTATGTGTCATATTGATGAATTTAGTTGCTTGTCAAATTGACATTTTGAATAAATGGTAAATTTCTAGTTATTTACAAGTGAGGAACAAATAAAATATTCAACAATACACGCCAGGTAACCATTTTTACTGGCTCAAGGATATGACAGGCTCGCCTAACGGCTCGCCAGTCATCCCAATCCTATCGCCAGTAAAAACTGTTTTACCTGGCTTGTAATGTTATAGTATTTAACATTACAAGCCAGGTAAAACAGGTTTTACTGGCGATAGGATTGGGATGACTGGCGAGCCGTTAGGCGAGCCTGTCATATCCTTGAGCCAGTAAAAATGGTTACCTGGCATGTATTGTTGAATGTTTTATTTGTTCCTCACTTGTAAATAACTAGAAATTCACCATTTATTCAAAATGTCAAACTGACAAGCAACTAAATTAATCAATATGACACATACTAAGGAAGACAACTCTGGCCTTGCACGCTATCATTTATCTATGAGCACGCTTGTAAAATATAACATGCTAGCCAGTAAAAAATTTACTGGCTAGCCAGTTAAGAAACATTTTCAAGGTGAATACAGTGACTTGATAAATTGATGTTTACAAGTGAGGAACAAATAAAATACTATAACAAGTAGGTATTACAAAAAGAATATTACCCTACATGGCAACCATAACCATATAGCAACCGATAAACTATTGAACAAATCACGGATGTTATGGATCATAACTGCCTTAGAAGTTTTAAAATCCTCGCTCTACGAGCTCGGATTTCAAAATTTCTGCGGCAGTTATGATACTCATAACATTCCTAGATATGTTAATAGCTATTACCCTACAGATAAGTTATGACCTAGTTACCAGCCTACTTTTGTATATGTAAACAAAGGCTTAATATCCTGAAACCGGTAAAATATAT
>CALNHX010013334.1:0-18010 GCA_940337035.1 Agriotes lineatus
GGGCATATTATGGTATGTCAACACAATTAATCCCTTTTCTCCCTAGGGAGAAAAAAATTTGGAAGGGAATTTTTCAAGTCACCCCACGGTGGGGTGAATTGAAAAATGGCTTGATATCGTGTTAAAATCATTTCTATGATCATCAGGGATGAAATGAAAAATAAAAATACTAAAAAAAGTTTCGGTTTGGTGTTTTTTCAACAAAATTGACCAAAATAACCATACCTTTTCTAATAAACGGTTTTATTTAACTTATCAAACTAAGAAAACATAAGTAAGTAAACCATTCTATAAAATATAAAACATCTTAAAACAAAAAATAGAAACTTGCACAGTAAGTATTCTTTACAACTTTAAACCTGGGAATTGTATTGCTTCTCTTCTTAGGAAGATCGGGTTTGATAATTTTCACTTTATTTCATTTCTTTCCACTAGAGATTCCTCTTTAACCCAAGGAAAAACAAAAGCATTTGCAATTTTTGAATGCTCTCTTAGGTAAGAGCACATATAGGAACTGTCTTATATGCTAACAACTTGAAAATCTTTTTCCTCTATTTTACCACTATTGGTCTCCAAACATTAATCGATGTTTTCAGCTTCTTCAGTCTGCATTAATTCTTGGTTTTCATCATCTGAGTGCCCAAATGAAGGTTCGTCTTCTGATCCCGTGTAGCTAAAACGCCGAGACCAAGGGCGTTTCTTATTTACTAGCTCTTCCCATCCATCATCGGTGTCAGTATCTGATATATTATGTTCGGTATTTTTTCGCTTCTTCTGTTGTTTGCTTTTCTTCTTTGTAGCGGTGCCTGTTCAAAATTCTGAGGTTTATTTTTCGCTCCTTAATGGTCCGGCCTCCTGCAGGTCTTCAAGTGCGACACTTTTTCCTGCTTGAATATTTAACTTTTTTCTTCTACCCGTTACTGTGGGACCTTCTTTTCCATATCGAATGTCTTTAAAAATGGTTTGCAAAGCCAAAGCAGCCTGATTTTCTGCGTCTTCAATGACAACGTCTTCTTTGGACAATTTATTTAGAATCTTATCTCGACATAAAGGGAATATGCCTGTGGCTTCAAAACCAGACCGAATATTTTGAGCGCTTTGTGCGTCTATCTTGCTTAAGGCTTTCCTCAGAAGGCGGGGAAAATGTCTTTTCGAACAACCCCTTTGTTGTTCTTCTTCCATTCACGTAAGATATCACGCCAAGCCTTTTTAATTGGCCGAAAAAGGATACATCGAGGGGTTGCGTTTAGTGGGTGCTATTCGGTGGTAGTAAACTAAATTTTATGTAGTTTTCTTCGCATAATGTTATCACTTGTACCGAAATGTGACTCGCCAAATTGTCACCAATTAGGATTTTTCTGCCAAAGAGACTGAAAATTGGCCACCGTGCAGAACCAGTCTTCGAACAAGTTGATGTCGAACCATCCAGATTTGCTTCTATTGTATCTGGTACCGGGTGGTCCAGATTCGGTCAAAGTCGACCAAATATGATCAGCTTTATACACAACATATATAGGAAGCACCTTTCCTGAGGCTGTCACACTAAACATGATAGATGTCGCTGTTTTGGAGGTATCCATGATTTTTTCTGCCCGTTTGGAACCACGACGAACAATAACCTTACTTCTACCCGGGTCATCGGTAATAGTATATTACATTTCGAGATGGAAAGTGTTTCATTTCTGTCGAGAGATTAAGTATTTAACCGAGACGCGTAGCGTCGACGTCAATCTTATCTCGAGACAGGAATGAAACTTTTCACCGTGGTATGTATACTATTTTATTCGCAACCACTTTATTCTAAACAATAATTGGAAAAAATATTATATTTTGATACGACAGGTTGTGACGCGCCTGAATGGATAAACGAGATTCCCAGTATCCCTACTTACACAGCGGTCGGCAATTGATTCATTTCCAACCTCTGAGACGGCAATCACTTTTCCGACCGGTTGGAAAGTTACAAGTTGCGAATAGCTCATTTTTCAACTTTTTAAAAGTCAGTAATGATCTTATTACATATATGATTGCGAATAAAATTTGTTTCATCGTAGTTTACTATGGCTGCTAGGTCTACATTTTCCAATTTCCTGGTTAGGTTGTCGAAATAGTAATTTATTGTTCGGCGATCAATCTTGGCCCAACTTTCCTTTATTGCTTGCGAGAGCCTTTGTGATAGGGCATCTTTGTGCATCTGCATAAAGGATAAATACCACTCCTTCCCTGGTTTGTTTTTATTAAATGGTGATGCACGTACGCCTCTTCTATTTAGATAATGTTTGCCAATTCTCTTATGTCGTCACTCTCTAATGAGAATCCCCAATTAGCAGAAATGACAATGCTATTGACAATGGCTCTTTCAACTTCCCTGGATAATTCACACTGACCACCGTGATTTTTTTTGGTGCAATTTTTTTGCTTTACGATACAACGTCGCTACTGGAATACCATACCGATCGCTAATGTCGATAAGACACCCCCTATTATTTTTATATTGGTCCACAGCTTGTCGTAAGGACTCCTCCAAATAATTCCTATAGTTACGCGAGTCTACACGCCGTTTGTATGTTCTGGGTATTTTTTCAAGTCACCCCTAAAAATACAAAAAAAAAATTAAATGTTAGGCCAGTGCTTAGCTACAGTTCAAAAATATGGTTTGAGGTTAGATTACTGTCCTTGGATAAAAAGGTAATATAGAAAAAAATACAGAGCACATTCACTTTCCTAGTCTTGAGTGGGCACTAAGAAGTATTCAAAGCAATAACATGCCGAAATATTTCACCTTTTTTCACAATTTTTAAATAAAAACATTTGGATCAATACAATCACCGTTATCGGTGAAAAACCTGTTTAATAAGTAAGGTTTCGAACCAAAACTAGTATGCGGTCCGGCAAGTTACCGTAAGATGTCAGCAGCGTGTGAAAATGATGCTTGTCAAAATTTTCAAGTCCCTACACGATTTCAAGTCACCCCATTTTACGGTTATTAAACGCGGCGTAGATTTAATAGGCAGAATCATATTAATTTCAGCATATGTGTAATTCTGTATTTGATATTAAACCCAATCCACTGAGGACTCGTTTCGCATACGCAAAATCTAAATTATATTTCGAAAATTCATAATTACCTACAGAGTAACCAACACACTAAATAGGGCAAGTAATAGTTATTTATATATGTCGATAGTTTATTTATGGGTTTCGTTAATGAATACAAAATCATTCATTAACAACCCTTATTAATGTATGATTTTATATTTTCTAAAATCGTTTATTAATGACACCTATTAATGGATGATTTTCTATTAATAAACTATTTTAGTATAGGAAATAAAAGCTACCATGAATGTAAAAACTTTTAAGTGTCATATTTTTGTCATACAATAAACTTGTATACCAAGGCACTGAACTTCAGCTTTTTATCACCAATGTGGATTTAGTTGCCGAGGCCCGTCGGGCCAAGGCAAATAAACCGCATGAGGGGTAAAAAGGAACTTCAGTGCCGAGGAGTACGTTATATTGTATTTGAAATCGAGAAATCGTAAAATTAAAACATTTTAACCAACATTTGTAGGTTATGTTAACGTCGGTTATCTGTCGTCTCGCCACCTACAAAAAAGTCGTAAAATAATATATTATTTTACTGCCGATTTCTCGTATTTTACTGACGATTTCAAGGTACTTTAATATCGATTTCAAATAAAATTAAAATTTCTCTTCTTAATAAGGTACGACCAACGAAAAAATATTGTAACAAACTCGTGTGTTAATCGGTGATTAATAATCTCAACCATTAACGTGAAAGCGCTGGGGAACACGTTAAAATATCTCGATTATTAACCGCTCTCACTAACACTCTTGTGTGTTAATAGATATTAACGATACAAGTTTGATTATGAGTAACTTAACGATACGAATTTGATTGCCAAAAACGAGGCGGTGAGCCGAGTTTTGCGGCAATCAAACGAGTCTCGTTAAGTGCCATAAGAAAACGTGTATTGTTCAATAGTTTATCTTCATCAATAAATTCTGGTTCAATGTATTTCTTTATACAAAAAGAGTGCGCACTCAGTGCGGTAATGAAGCTCTTGACGATACTAAAATTAGGTTAAGAGTCTATAACAACATTGACGAAGATAAATAACTATTACATAGCAGGCTTAGTCAATTAGCCTCTATGGGCGCGCAGGATCATTTGCATAATGGCTAATTGTAAGCGAGCTGCGTACAACGTTTTATTTCCCCTTTCTGAAGATCCTAGAAATTAATATTAGTGATTAATAAAGAGTGTGCTTGTAAAGTCCCGGGCAACATTTTACAGGCACCGTGCCTGTAGAGACTTATTCACCGAGTCAGTTCAGACAACAGTAACATTTTACAGGAACCGCGCCTGTAAAGACTCATTTACTGAGACAGTTCAGGCTACAGTAAACGACCTTTTAACAGGTCGAGAGGAAATAAAAGTGCTTACGGTTACAAGTGCCTTCAAATCGATATCCACCAATCCACCAGCTGAAAATACGAAGTCGTGTTGCGCTCTGCTGATTACTATCACTAATGTGTTGCCCAATTTTGGAATAAACTGCGAATTCCAATCAGAATCATAGATGGCGTCCGTTACTTTAGCAGCCTATAGACCGATATGTGAAAATTAGATACTATAACGATTTTATTATGGAGATTTTCTGCAGCATGCGAAGGTCATTTAGAAAGTAATACCCGTTTGAGTACATGCTCGAGCACTGTGCACAAATGGATATTAGCTTCTTAACCACTCTAGTGCAATAATAAAAAGAAGTGGAACATATTTACTACACTTAGAAAAAATACAGCTAATTATGAAAAGTTTGTACCTCGGAAGTGGTAATTGTAGCTGCTACGCAGTAAAATGCTAGTTCAAGCATAAAAGTGGCAAATAACAATATCCCCCTTATCAAACGCATAGTGTTGTCGCTGCAACAGAAAATTAAACAGTTAGTTGGGCGGCAAACCATTAAGCACGATTTTATTTAGTGATTACATAATACTATAAATAATTTATCAAAAGCTGTGAAGTTTGTGCATATTATTCAACTCTTGCTCTATTTTTTTTTATTTTATCGAAAATACACTCATGGGTACCTAGTTCTTTAAATTACAGTCTGATCATAGGTTGATCAATGAGATATTTTGTTCAAATTTAAATTATTTCTACAAAACCTTAAAACTAGGGTCTGACTCATTAGCAGATCCTAGGTTCTAATTACTTAATTACACGTAACTAATGTGTACACAAATAGCAGTTTACTCTGCTTTTTCACAAAAATTTACACCAACTCAAAGGGTTTGATCCTCTTGTGTCTTCTGACCAGCATCGTGTTGTCGAGGAGCTGGATGGCCTCAACATTGAGGTGATGAAGGAATCGTTGTTAATGACTTCTGGTAAATTTTTCAATGGTTTCACTAACAGTTTCCATTTCCAAGTCTCTATGTAGGTCATTGAGTACCAAGGAGCGTTAACAATGTTCCTCAGTACTTTATTTAGGAAGCCCTGTATGATGTCAATATTGGTCTTTCTGGCACAACCCCAAAGCTGGATGCTATATGCCCATACGGGCTTGAGAATCTGTACAATAGTATTTTGTTTTAAATTGAAAAGGTTGAATATCTACTCAAAAGCCAATACATTTTCTTATACCTACTTGAAACCAAGTTCTTCACGTTTCTTTTTTATGCGGACCTTCCAGCGCAGCCCAGCGTCCAACTTAACACCCAAATATTTTGCTGTATTAGCATATGGCCGGTGTAGTGCCGCAAGGTGGAGCACCGGCGCAATTATATTGCGGAATAAATAAATTGTATATGTATTAGCGTATGGTATTTGTGTATTATTTATGCTAATGGGGATATGCTGATGATGTTTGTGTGTGAAATTGGCATGAACGGATTTAGTTTCGTTCAGTTTGATTAATAGATGTTTGCAGATTTCTTGCTGTTTCTTCGTAGTCTTTGCCTACAGGCAAGATGGCCGTGTCATTTACAAATATGGCTATCGTGTCATGCATTCATTCAGGCATGTCACTGGTGCATAGTAGATAAAGGACCTGTCCCAATACACTGCCCTGTGGTACTCCTGTTTTAATTCTTATCTCAGAATAAGCATATTCCTGCTTAATTCTGAAAGCTCTATCTGTAATGTAAAGGGTGTTTTTTTAGAGTGGGAGAACTTTAAATTGAAATAAAACACAGAAAAATGTTTTTAATATCCATGAAATTGGCTTTATTTGAAAGATAATTTTATGGCATTTATGTTTGAATATGATTTCGGGCATGTGACCGCCGCGGCTGGCGTGTACATGACTTAATTTGGAGATCCAATTTTCACACACTCTTCGCAGTAAATCAGTAAATCGCTATAACGCGTCGAATGTTGGCTTCCAAGTGCTCAATTGTTTCCGGTTTATCGACGTAGACGTGCGACTTTACATATCCTCAAAGAAAATTATCTGACGGCATCAAATCGCACGAAAGAGGTGGCCCGTTAACAGATCCACAAAATGGATCCACGAAATGGATCTGTTAACTGGCCACCCATTTCGTGCAATTTGACTCCGTTAGATAATTTTCTTTGAGGATATGTAAAGTCGCATGTCTAAGTCGATAAACCGGAAACAATTGAGCACTTGGAAGCCAACATTCGACGCGTTATTGCCGAAATACAGCCTGATTTACTGCGAAAAGTGTGTGAAAATTGGACCTCCAGATTACGTCATGTACACGCCAGCCGCGGCGGTCACATGCCCGAAATAATATTCAAACATAAATGCCATAAAATTATCTTTCAAATAAAGCCAATTTCATGGATATTAAAAACATTTTTCTGTGTTTTATTTCAATTTAAAGTTCTCCCACTCGAAAAAAAAACACCCTTTATGATTCCAATAGTTGTGTATATTACCTGGGCAAAAGCCTTCTTAATTTATACTTAAGTTCCTTTTGTCGAAAGCTTGTGCTACATCAACGAAGCTGGCGGACCAAACTTCCCTTTCCTCTAGTGATCTTTCGATTATATCTGTTATCCTGTGGACTTGCTCTAGGGTTGAGTGACTTTCTGTAAAGCCAAACTGCTGTGATGGAATTACCTTCTTACCTTCTATGATAGATATCAGTCTTGTAAAAAATAATCTTTCGACCAGTTTCAAAATTATGGGGAGTAAAGGGATTGGTCTATAAGATGACACTTGATTTGGTGGTTTTCCAGATTTAGGGATCATCGTCACCTCAGCTACTTTCCATATCTTGGGTACATATGAAGTCGAAGCGAGGCAATGATAAGATAGGTAACTTTGACTATAGCTTTCCTGGGAAGTTGTTTTAAAATTTCCCCGGTAATGAGGTCAACTCTTGGAGCCTTCTTTGGGTCAATATTTTCGTTTATTTTAGCGGCAATTTCTTTTTATTTTTATAATTATTCCGTACTTCGCCAACAGCCGTTAGGCCAATTATAGGCGTCACTGTACATTTTATGGGGACTTCCAATCCCACTAACGACTATCATGATGTTTTTATGATACCCGGGACCAACTTTCTTCCGTGGTAGCCGTACCACGAGGTGCCGGAAAAAGCAGCCGTGGAACTCCCATCCAAGTTCTGACCAGAGAGAGCGTTGCTTAACTCTGCTGATCGAACGTTGACGCTTGCTCAAGCTGCACCACCCGGGAGTGATAAGTCTGATATCATTTTCTCCTTGGTTAAGGTATTCCCAATCTAGTGTGTTTTTGCCTTCATTTGGTTAAAATGTGATTTCGAGGTGTTCAGACAATCTATTAGCTTTCTGGATATTGCTTTTTTGCCCAGCTCCCATCTGCATTTCCTTTTGGTGGATTTTGTAAGATCGGTATTTTTAGTCTTTTAGTGGCTCTCCAAAGTGAATAGTCAGTTTTTTTGCCATTTGCCAATTTGCTTAGATAGCCGCCAATCGATTCATTGTAAAATGTTTGAATTTCTCTTTTAAACTGCTGGGTAGCGTTGCCCAGTTTAGTTTTGTCTGTTGGTGTTCGAGATTGGTGCCAAATTCTTCTGAGTTTTCTCTTTTCAGAAATCAGCTCTCTTATTTTTCTTGTATAGTTATTACCTTTGGTTCTTGGGATAATGGTAGGAGTATTATCTCATGCAGCTTGTTGGATACTCTAGTAAACATTTCTGTTTCGTTATCTAGTTGTTCTTCATTTCTTAGAGGAACTGACAAATTGAAATTTTCTTCAAGTTGTAATTTGAAGCTGCACCAATCTGTCAGTTTATTAACTAATCTGGGGGTTCTTCTTCTTTTCCTGTCCGTTAAGGTTGTTGGCAACCATTTGGGCTATGATTGTTTTGTTGACCGCTGTCTTAAATAGCTGAGTTGTAGTCATAGAAAACCATGTTCTTAGGTTTTTAAGCCATGATATCCTTCTTCTACTCGGACCTCTTCTGCCTTGTATTTTTCCTTGTAGTTCTAATTTGTAGTTGTAATCTGGGTGTTAATTCCTCTTATATAATTCTATCGCGGAGCGTGAGAAGGATGGGAGAGTGGTCGGAGTTCATGTCCCATGCTTCCTCGACATGCATGTAGTTCACGGAGACATTTCTAGTTATGAAAAAATCAATTAGGTATGGAATTTTTCTGGATCTGTAGGCCAATATGTCGGCTTCCCCGTTGACAGTGTTTTATATTTTAGCTGTTTGACCGCTTCTTAGAGTTCTTTTCCCTTGGCGTTTGTTAACCTAGATCCCCAGTAGGTGTGTTTGGAATTTTAATCCCCTCCAATGATGAATCTTGGGCCACGGATATTGAGAAAATCGAGATATTGATCTTTTTTGAGAGCATATTTAGGAGGGCAGTATACTGCTGCAACTATAATCTCGTATGTTCTAGTTTTAACATTAACAGCGGTAGCTTGGAATTCCGATGCTTTGATATATAAAGCTTAATCGACTCCCTTATTATGATTGCACTGTCTGCTTTGGCTGCGTTTTCAGGGTGTATAGTATGGTATACTTTATATCTCTTAAATCTAATGAATGATTGTTTGGTAAAATGAGTCTCAGAAATGAGGCAGATATCAATGTTTTCTATATTTAGGACTGCTTGCAATTCTTGTTGATGTTGCAAGAGTCCATTGGCATTCCAGTCCATGATTCTTAGCTATTAATTATACATTTTAGAATAGCTCCTTTGGCGCTATATTTTAATCTTATTATACGGTCGTCCATTTTAGTTAGTCTCTCCAGATTTTGTTGGAGAGTTTGTTCAATGCATGTGCTTGGTTCTTTTTTGTCAGTAGTTTTAGTTTCAGCCTTTCCAGAAATACGTAGCTTGGCTGTAGGTCTTTTTACATTCGTTCTCCTTGGCTACTGGTTCTTTGTGGCTGTTTGGTCAGGACGGAGTTGTTAGTGCGGTTGTTTTTTAACTTCTGCATTTTTTTTGCTATCACGCATCACCTATAATTTGCTGGGTGCCCCTTTCCACAGTGGACTCATTTTGGTTCAGCAGCCTTTGGTTTATAACAGTCCGCTGTTTGATGTTTAATAGTACATCTAACGCAGCGTGGTTCTTTAAGCAAAATCTTTGCATATGCCCATATGTTTGGCATCTTTTACATTGAGGTACAAGTTTAAATTTCTTTAGTGGCAGGATTTCTACTCGGACACCTAGTATATCAGTAACTCCGTAGATTTTATCAACACTTTCGTCATGTCTGAATGAAAGCAGGAACATGTTTAACGGTTGTTTGGACTTATATTTTAGTTTGGGAGTGGCTTCGATGAGTTTGTAGCCATGTTTCCTCATTTCTTGGACTATCTGTTCCGTTTTTATCGAATTATGCAGTCTATTGGTCATAACTTTAATTGGCCTATTCTGCATATTTTCATAAAAATTCCAAGGATATTCCCATTTGTTTAATCCTGCAGAAAGCATTTTAAAATCTGCGTCATCCTGTACATTAATTTTAATATTTTTGTTGTTAATGACTTTAATATGTGCGTTAGTATATTGATTCACCATAACATGAAGGTCATTAAAGTTGTCCACTATGATAAGTGGAGGTGGCTGTATTTTTTTAGGTTTTTCTTCATTATTCCTATTAGTTTGGTCTTGTTGTTCTTGTTGATGTTGCGGTGGAGTAAGTGAAGTATTCATTTTTCTTTTATTCCTATTTTTTTGACAATTCCACACTCTCATAAGCTAATTCCTCTTTATCGGTGTGATATTCAACTGTCTTTTTTTCTTGGATGTTTTTAGGCAGTCTATTTTCAATGTGTGAGTGTTTTTTGTTGAATTCTTCATACATATTCTGCATTTTATTTAGTTCGATTTGGAGTTGGTCCGCTCTGTTTATGACACTTACCTTCTCGTTTTCCGATAATTTCCAGCTGTTAAAAAGTTGCTGTTCGTTTTGCGAACGTTGATAATTTTCGTGGAATAACGCATTATCTTGATGCATTAATATCCCTTCATTTTGTGATTCTGGTACAGTCTGTTGTTGCGGAAACATTTTTAGCGAGATAGTTTTTCGACCGCATTAAGGTCTCCAGATATCACTCGCGTACTATAATTCCCGTTTATCAATTCCTTCCGCGGCAGGAGAGCTCTCGATACTTGTTTATCGTTCAAAACTCAAACGAATACTTCTCGCTATATGAAGGACAATACAGGACAATATTATACTACAGGCTGCCCAAAAACGATGGAATATATGCTACGTGCCTGAATAAATATCCATTTTAACGAGAAATATCTCATAGAAAAGTTGTTAGTCTAACATAAAAAATATGTCAGTGTCATATATGTTCTTAGGTTAATTTCCATTCCTAACGCAGCTTGTGGTAATTAGTTAGTTCTCGTTCATTTTGGGCCAAGGCTGCCTTTCATATAGAGTTCTATAGATTTCAATACATGATGGATCGCTAAATAGCGGAGCTGTAAATCCCACTGAGTTAGGGACAGGGAAGTACGCCGAATATATGTCGGCGACATCCGCTGACACAAACTGTTGTATATAAACTATGGTAAAACCGACCTCGATATGCATGGAACTCGCAATAGTTCAGCTTACTCCTCCACGATGGCTGTGGATACCATATATCAGCAACCAAGCTTCTTCCTGAACACCTGGAATTGTTGTCGTCCAAAAACTAACTTTCACCTAGACGGCATTTGTACCAAATTATTTCCTATGACTTCTAAATTTACCACATGGATTTCAAGAAAATACAGATGGGATTGAAATGGGTTTTATTGCTTAAATTAACAAATTTCAGGCCACAACATAAATTTTGGCTTATTTGAGCCCAGAAACAATTTCTTGTTTTTGTTTCTCTATCTGATATTACCTAGCTGCCTAACATCTCATTTGTTCTTTTTGTACTAAAGACTATTTCATTTTTTAAAAACCACCACATGTTGAATTACGTAGGCAAAATTGACATTACCCTAATGTCGCGATTTTTTAAATAAAGGGTTGGAATTATCTTTTGTCAGATTTGAAATTATTTTCAAATTCAATTTAACAAGTCCAACATTTTTGGACTAATAGTATGTAAAAACGTAATTTATTGCATAGCAAGATGGAAAATACGTTAGTCAAATGCTCTGAACAGTTAAAAGATGTGACAGCTAGACTAACGAAACAAAGAGAATATCTTTTCGGTAGATGCAAATCATGCTGCTCTATTTACAATTTATAATTTCCGAAAATAGATATCTCTTACAACATGAATAAATTCAAATAAACAATGCAAGACTCTTGTTGCATCACGGTAGAAGTGCGGGAGAAAAAGGCATCCAGAATGAATTAATTCTTTCCATATGAAATACTTGGGTGATCAAATATTAAAATACAAAGAAAGTGGGATACATATTACTTTGGATAAGCTTTTAAAATTTCGACTATACTAGGGCACATCGAACTTTAACACCTATGTGTTTTAAGTATAATATGGGAAACAATCGTAAAATTCTTATAGAAAAACCGTTTATTGTCGCCAAAAAATACGTTCGTGGGAAAATATTTTAAATTTACAAGTAAGACTAATGTTGAATTTGTTTTTCTTGACGAGATGTGGATTTACAGAAATGGAAGCCTTTTACTTATATCACGAAACCAAGGATAATAATCTCTTTAAAGAGTGGATAACCAATTAACTCATTCCATCTTTATTTTCATCCCTTTCGAATAAAAGAGTTGTACTGATAAATGGATAATGCATTCTACCATAGTGACCGCCTTGAGAAACCGCCGACCCTCTGTGAAAGAAGGAGCTTTTCAAACATATTTAGTTAAAAAGTATATTACATTTTACTCAAACTGTACAAGAAAACAATTATGCGAACAATACATAAAACATACAATAAAAGAGCTACCTATCAAATATGCTATACATACATCCTAGCTGGGCATGGTATTGAAGCCTTGTAACGGGCTAGTTCGTGTCACCTTGAAATTTGATAATTACATTGGTATTTTTAACCATTATTCTGATAGGTATAGAACTAAACTGTACTTCTTACATTGTAATATTTGGATTAAGACGAATTATGTATGTAAAACATACGAGTGTCGCGCGTGATATTGTGCTCGGAAACCAACGGATACAATTGTTGAGTGCGGTTATTAATAGAACCAGAGCAAATTGTGCTCAAGCGGAAGAGCAGGGAGACAGTCGCTCAGTAATAGGCGATCGGTGTGCTACGTCCACAGGCAAAGGACGTCATCCGAACCAATAGAGTGCGATTGAAAGTTTCTGTGTGGGCCTGCGTTAACAACAGTCTACGCCTCATTATTCTTGAGCCAAAATACAGTCTCGAGAGCCTGCAATTGTCTTGGAATCAACACCGAGGTACTAATAATTCTTCAGCGCCGAAAGCCGTTTAACTAGCTTCAAAGGAATAGTCGATCTTGTAAACTATAACTTAAGGTTACTCCTATAAATAATTATACGAGCTACTTATGAAGGGATTGCAACAAATTACGCAATAACTTTAACGGGAAAATTACTCGCCTGAAAGCAACGGCAACTTGCTGAGTCAGCGGGTCAGAACAAGGCGTTTGCATTATTATGTTGGCATAGCGCGTCAGCTAATTTCAAACTATTGGAGTCAGGACCGCATTAACTGGATTCGTGTGCGGAATTTAAACATTATTAACAGGGTGGATTTTTAACTTGGTATTGATAATTAAGAAGTCATACTTACACTCGAGGAGTGTATTTAGACATGCAGAATCGGCGTTAAACTCGTTGACCTTTCCGTACTACTATTTAAAGGCCCATATAACATTTATCTACTACCATTAATGTGTTATTTTTATGTATTTCCATGCATGTATATTTATTTGATACAGTATATGGATTTTCATATAAACCGTTTGGTTTTTATCTATGGTAGGATTTGCATGAATAATTACAGAATTATAGGTGATCACAAATAGGCCGAAACGAGCAATATTGATATATACCGTAGCAGTACTGACGTAAGAGCGGGTCTTGTGCTTCTACGACTGAGTTAACTAGCAAAGAAAGGGCAATCTAAATTAACAGTAAAGTAAAGTATATGGTAGGGGAAAAGTCACATTACTAAACATATTTTAACGAACACCGATGACGAAAAATTATGAACTCATGCCTTATCAACTTACACTTCAAAGATGTGGCAACATAGCACTGCGCACTGCAACACATACATTCAAAGCAATTAGCAAAACGAGATGTGCCGCCTGTTAGAATTAATTTGACAGAATCCGATTTTGAGTCTGAATTATCTCTATATGACGACGACAATATTTCAGATGCATACATGGAAATTGACGAAGCTGAAAATGCGGATTATGTCAAAACAGTTTATTTTGCCGTCAATGAATGTGTTATTGTTTCACTTTTTATTTTTGTTCTGTTCATTATTGCTTTACTGTTGTTAGATGTCGTGTTTTGATGATATAGTTCTCTACATTTAAGTTCCCATGTGCCAATTGTTGACCTTGTTTGAGCATGGAGTCTTTACTCTACTAAGAATTTTGGTTTTCTGTATTAATTCACTCTAATGTCAATTCTTGAGCTTCATTTAAAAGAACTACAATTATTTCTTTACTTTACTATACTAATAAAAGGCAATATTGACCGTATAATGATATTGTTTAATATTTGTTAGACGGCGTAATCTGGTAGATACAGATCGTAACGAATGATGGCAGAACAAATAAAATCCTAACTGGCCATAGCCTCTAAGGCAGCTGCAATGTTTCTCTCTAAACACTATTGCCAGATGTATTTTTTATAAGGTATACCGCGACGTTGGTGGTTTTGTTTAAATGAGATCGCCTGTAGATTATTTTGTTTGACTGTTAATGGAGAAACGTCTAGGCATGCAGAGTACCAGGTGTCTTAGACACCAACTGCAGTTGTCGTATGGTCAAATTCCTACTTACAATTTTGCCGAGACTTAGAAGTTCCAACCCTAGCGAGGGATCTTTTACATGCTACACGTGGTAGTGACATGAGACCTACGGCTTTACATCACCCGAATGATGGAATTCCGCTCTCATCCTCATTTTATCTTTTTAAATACTTCACCAGGACAGGGGATCGAACCCGCGACCTTAGATCAGTAGTCAGAATGCTTAACCACTGAGCTACCGACCCCGGCTAGATTAATTTAAATAAATGTTGCAACTGTCACATTTTGACACATCACTTCAACACATTTTAATCTTCTACTTTCAGTTCACAATTTGTAATCTTGCACTCAGGTAGCTCTTGTCTTTGTATTATTTATACATTTCACATTATTTATGTGGCTATTATTAATGTTAACATGGGTTTTGTAAATATGCTCACCGCTTGATAGGTATGGAGTGATTTTTTAAAAACTCACTTGCAGCAGGCTCTGGATAGCCTGAATCAGTTGGCAATACTGAAATGTATTATTGGCGACACTGTAAGTCTATGTCAAATTCGAGGTTAGCAGGTTAGATTTTGCGTCAATCTATGTCAAAACTGACGCAAAACCTAACCTGCTAACCTCGAATTTGACATATATTTACAGTGTCGCCAACAATACATTGCAGTATTGCCAACTGATTCAGGCTATCCAGGGCCAGCTACAATTGAGTTTTTAAAAACTCACTCGGTATTGCACTCGATATCAAATTTACTCTGTATTAAACCTATTTGCGTTACTCAGCAAGATCACTTCATAGTAAACTTCTGAATAATTACTACATTTGTATATTTATCTTTATTGACTGTGAAACCGTTTTTGTATTGATCTAAAAGCAATCCATATACATTTTTTTTCAATTACTATTGCCACAAAAATGCAACCGTATCCAATTTAACTATTTTACAACACAGTTCAAGATCAAACAGAATTGCTGGCGGATACAATACCATAGCAATATATTTAAAATAACAATTGACATTGTAATTAAAATCGTGCTAGGTAAAAGTAACACATTTGCTACGTATGAAATTGTTTAATAAGTTAATATTATACAAATATACTGATCCACAAATGAACTGGACCATTTTCTAATATGGGTGCAATTTTTAAAAATATTTTCCAGAAGGGCAGTCATAGCATTTTTTGTAACCTTTCACAATTGTGTCACTATAAAAAGCATTTCTTTTCATAATTTGGTTTAAAGAAAACTAAGTCCATTAATAAAATATTATCTTTTAAAATTTTGAATTTTTCCCAAATGTTGATCGCACATTGCATACAAAGTATGCCAAATCGTTGCCAAACATTTTTAAACGTTCCGAAGAGACTCAAAGAACTATGAATTAACCTTTTTTTGTAATTCCTCTTATTTTTGTGAAATACAGTTTTTTTTATAATTTTAATTTTTTAATTTTATTGGTATCATTACTTTTCAATTCTTCAGTTGATATTTGAGGATAGTGCAATTAAATATGTTTAATATGAGTATACTATAAAACAAAAGCTTTATATATATATATATATATATATATATATATATATATATATATATATATATATATATATATATATATATATTTTTTGTGATTTAATGTAATGAATACAATTTTTATGGTTGGTCCAGTTCATTTGTGGAGGAGTATATATGAAATGCAAAATACCAGATAACAATTAACTCACCGCTTAATTTATCAACTACCCTACTAACCTTTTCATTATCATGTACATTTCTGAGAAGGACATAATGCAAACGCTTGCGAACTCTATTAGCATTACGAAAGCATAGGCTTTTTTCAGTAGCTCCCCATACCTGAAAAATAGTTACATATATCCTAATTATAAAATCAAGGAAAAGCTGCTACTACTATACGCTATTGAATTGAACATGTAAATGCTAGTGCCACCAGCTTACTAACAGTGATTTTCGTTTCAACATTATATTCCCTTCTTCGTTAGTTTTGTTCATTAATTGTTGTCTTTGTTTTCATTGACAGAATTAGTAGCAGGGCTGTAGAGTCGGAGTCGGAGTCGGGAGTCGGAGTCGAGGAGTCGGAACTTTTTGGGTGGAGTCAGAGTCGGAGTCGGAGTCCGTATAAATTACCCGACACCGACTCCCACTTGATTTTTTATTTTTTTTAATAAAAACAACAAAAGCTAACAAACTATTTCAACGACTGTAGCACTGACTATTTGAAGACAGACTCAGCGTTAATAAAAATTTAGTTTTCTTTATTTATGTTAGTTTATGAAAATGTACGTGCACTATAATATGTTAATTCGTAGGTCCACTAGTGTGCAGAGTGTGTTCTAGAATCAGTGTGATCACTGTTTATAAATTTCAATTTCTACCAAACTATTTAAAAAATGCCCACTTTGTCCTGTTACAGCGTAGTAGATGGTTTAATATGTTATATGTTAATTCGTAGGTCCACTAGTGTGCAGAGTGTGTTCTAGAATCAGTGTGATCACTGTTTGTAAATTTTAATTTCTACCAAACTATTTAAAAAATGCCCACTTTGTCCTGTTACAGCGTAGTAGATGGTTTTTCTATATCTTACCAATAACTGTTTTATGTGATTAACAATAAAACAAGCATAGTAGGTATTATCACTATTATTAGTATTACGTCTAATATCTAACTTTCATAGTGCACCTTATTTTTATGTTTTAACTGTTTCAAGAGGTATTTTAAAAGTTAAAACAGTTTCAGCATTTTGTTATATTGTTACTGTTCATGGTGGTTTTGTTTAATTGGCAATATTTGAAGGGCACTTCTTTTGTGTATTTGTTTTGTTGATAAAAATATAAAAAAATATTTAAATCAATGATTTTGATAATTAAATTACTCCATTAAATTCATTATTTTAATCAAATAATTTAAATCTGCTCAACCCTGCTCAGACCTCAGACTATTTGAATTTTCTATTACCCAGTAAACTTGTTTTATGTAGGCAGGTAGTAAATGACCCCTTAAGAAAATAATCTACTCTAGTACTGTTATTTTAGTATTCAGGTAAGGAACTTTCTTGTTATAACAATGGCATTTGCACGTTTATGAAATTTTGCCATGAAATGTATTCTTCTTAAAGTAAATTTTATCCTTTTCCTCATTTAACTTTGTAAACCTCTCTGTGTATTTGTAGGTACGTGAAATCAGTACGTTGCTGGAAACCGTGAATGCAATATTTGTAAATATGAAACTTATTATAATCAACCACATTCCGCAAAACTTGTGAAATTTGTCATAAGCCGGTAAAGTTTATCAGGTAGATGAAAAGGAATGAGGGGAGGGGGGATATCAGTATTCTAGTCGGGAGTCGGAGTCGGATTCAAACTACTAAAATATCAGGAGTCGGAGTCGGAGTCGGATTTTTTGTTACCGACTCCACAGCCTTGATTAGTAGAATGCTAATTTTCTCGTCGCAACAAGTAGAAACTTACGAGCTGAACAAAACAGATCGTCGGATCATTTAATGAAGGAAAGGGAAAATTGATGTTGGAAAATTATAAAAATATAATGGAAGAAATGATGACTTACTTCAGTAATAATTGATG